>VZRL01002366.1:1089619-1123673 GCA_013397895.1 Origma solitaria | reverse complement strand
TGCGGGGCGCGGCCATCGCCCCCTGCCCGGGCCGCAGGGCCAGGCGGGCCCGTGGCGGACACCGCAGGCCCCTCTCGCTCACTTACTCCTCTCCACAGCTCGCACTCCCGGCGGCACCAGCCACGACCCCTTCGCTTCTTCTGCCCCCTTCCTCCCACAGCGGCGCTGGCCCCGCCCCGGCCCTGCCCGCCGCCTCCTCCCGCCGCCGCCGCCGGCAATTTTTGAAGGCAAATCCGGCTGCGTCACTTCCAGCCTGCTGTGACGGAGAGGAGGTCCGCCCAGCCGGGCCGACAAGAAGTCGGTGTCTGTTCGAGCGTTACTGCTAAAAGCGAAGAGCTGGTTTGGTTTTAAATTTTAAGGAGCAGCGGAAAAAGAATTTTAAAGAGGCGGGGAGAAACCAAGCAAGAAAACAGCAACTGCATTGGCCGGGAATCGAACCCGGGCCTCCCGCGTGGCAGGCGAGAATTCTACCACTGAACCACCAATGCTTGTGCGAGAAGGTTTCTCTGCCTTCATCATTCGAAGGTGAAACAATCGGACTCGCTGGCCGCGCTACAGGCACCTGAGGCTCCGCCCTGCTGCTCGTGGGCTTCCTTGCGCTGTTTCTTTTCCCTGACTCGCAAACGTGAGTTTTGCCGAGTGAATAGCACGCAACCACTTTTATCTACATGTTCTTTGCTTGTGACTTGTCTGCAGCTCTTCAAACTCTCATAGATGGTGTTGTTCTGGAAAAGAAAGCGCGTCTGAGGATGCTGAGGAAAACTGGTGCCGAGTGGAGTCAGACAAGGAAAGTGCCCTTGAGTGTCCCTGAGGGAGCAGTACCTCGTCACCTGTCTAAATAGACTCAGCTGCTTAGCAACAAATAGGATCTGAAGGTTGGATACAATGCAGGAGGTTTATGGTAGTCCTTCAGGGTGAACTCAAGACACCCACAGCAATATGTCATCCTTTAATTAAGTGTATCACATCCATTCGTACTTGTCTGTTCTTGTATATCTACCCATTCTTAAACTGGCAATTTTAGCCTATCCCTTTAACGAGTGTCTACATTTAAAACAATCATTCCTACATTATTTAGCTATAAAGACACAGAAAGCTGCTGGTGAGTTTCTGAAAGTTTAAGTGTATCACATCACTTGGTTGATGAGAGTTGGAGGAAATTTCCCTTCTCCCCTTTGTAGGTGGGCTAATGAATAAAAAATGGTGCTGTACTTCCACAACCCCCTCCCCACATGCAGAAGAATTAGGATATAATTCAGTCTCTCCAATAACACTAGTTTCTGCATTAGCACTTTGAGATGTGCACTTAAAGGAGATTTCCACAAAAACAAATACAAATGAAAGCTGTGATATGTTGTCCTTCTCTTAAGGAACAGCTTCATGATACATAATGTATGCATAATAAATAATAAAAATAATAATAGTAATTCATAAGATTTACTTACGTTGATGAAAGTGGCAGCAGATGACATGGAAAGAACACCAACAAACTGAACTCTTGAACATCAAAACGTATACTTTTGAGAACAGATTACAAACATGAGGTGACAGCCAAGTACAGTAACATTTCTGCTGTTACACTTGTGCCATTTTATTGTTAAACAGGAGAACTGTTGCAGCATAAAGGGGACTTGTAGAAGAGGGATGTGAAGGAGGACAGAAAAATAAATGTATTTGGGCAACTAGTGTTTACATTTCATGTTTGATTAGCCCGAATAGGAGTGTGATTTTCACTTCTTATAAAGATTCAGTGTGGGGTTTATTACTCAAGTGTTACACTACAAAAACCGATTCTGAGAAAACAGGAACAGTTTCTGTAACTCAGGAATGCCTAGTAGTTGCTAGTATACTAGCAGCTAGTAGCTAGTAGCTGATAGGCTGCTCAGAAGAGCTGGAAATTCTTTGTCTTATTCTGAAGTAACTTTTAAGAAAGTGTCAGTGCAACCACCCACTCACATCCCATCCCCCAGGTCAAACACATGCTGTGTGTACAGCCAGCAGGGGCAGGGAAGCCTCCACTCCTCAGCTGCTGGGCACTGACAAACTGGAAACCTGACACTCCTGGACAAAGAGAATGAATGCTCCAGTGTACCTACCGGAAAAGTCAGCAAAGATGCACATTCTTTTCATATGAACATCAGGGGACTTGGACATTATGGTCCAAGCCACCACCCCGTAACCCTGTAAGGCCCAACTGTACCAGAGAGCATTTAGAGATCACACACCACACGTGTAGCTGGACTGCAGGCATGCAGAGACACAACAAAAGGTCATGCCCAGGTCATGGTCAAGACAAGTAACGAATACCCAAAAGACCAGTGAATAACTTACTATGACCATGAGATAATGCAAGATTGTTAAACTTACTAGCTAAGCACAGAATAAACAAACAATCTGCTTAAGCAGAATTATAGGATGGTCTATGTATTTAATTGGAGAATCCAAAAGAACTGACAGTCTTATAATACAAAAAAGACATTATATATACATATACACACATGGAATATGTCTATATATATCTATATAGACATATATAAATCAGTAAACTTGAATAGTGCCTTTGTCATGAGCATCTTAAGGCATCCAGACATTTTACTACAATATTGACCCAATTTACTATCTTTTTGCTGTGGCTGAAATAAAACAAACAGATTTAAGGTCTGATCAGAAACACCCACATCATTGGAAAAAAAAGCCTAATAGTATCTTCAGTGACAGCAGCATCATCTAAGAACCCACCCACTGCACTGCCTATCAGCTGAAAAATATTAAAAGGAGTCTAAATAAATCATTCCCACTCACAGCTTTGCAACAGCAGAAGATACGTTAGTCTCAAAGAGACTTTCTAGCCATATATTCTATAGATTCTATTACAAATTGAGGATAGAAAAGATACAGCAAGAGGGCCTGCCCGAGGATAGAATGCCACTGAATATCAAATAGTATTTACAGTACAGTATAGGATTATAGAACATTTTATAAATACAATTAATATGTATACAAGGGCACATAAAAGAGAAACTTGTTTTCATGCTTTACAATGAGAAAGTAACCTGAACTAAAACTTACTGCAGAATTCCACAGCTGCTGGCTAGAAGCCTCTCTTCTCCACTGCCTGTACAAACCAATCCCCACTGTAGATCAACAGTGAAACACCCATGTTTTAAGCAGCAACTATGAAGAATCTCAGACTCTGAATCTATGTATGAAACATCAAGTTTCAAAACATGGGTAAGGCAGAGAGTGCTGGAGAGTTGTGACGACATTTATGTGTAACTAACTTTCTCAGAGGAGAACTTGGACTGTAACAAACTGCACTTTTTGCAAGGAAATATGTAATACTGCAGCATATAGGTGGCAAAATTCAAAGTACATTACGACTTCTAACACATGATACTAGAAAATGCCACAAGCATCTACCAAATTCTAAAGATATGAGCACTTTCTGTATTTGTTTAAAAAAGGCAGAAGAGCATTTAGTATTTCAGTACTTGCACATGTCCTTAAGAGAATCAGTAATTTCCTTTAATTAAAGCAATCAGTTTTGCTTTTTAGAACAATGGTGCCTTTACAGGACACTTTTTTATCCTTTTCAAAATTTATTTTTAAATTTCCTAAGATCAGTAATAGCATTAAACAGGAATACACCATAGTATAGTGCAGGCAGAGGAGAGATATACTCAGATGACAAGGCAATTTTAGGAGTCAATTTAACGAATTGACATTATTTTCTCTGCACACTTCACAAATGGTGAGGCAGGCTTGGTTAAATTACCTTTAACCAGTAATATATTATACTTTACTCCAAAACAAGTAGACCAGTTTTACTGGGATACTTACTATGAAGGACAATAATCTTTAAAGTTTATTTACATGAAAAGCGATCTTTTTTAAATAATATATAAAATGGAGTAGTTATGCACTGCAGCCATTTTATAACATTTAAGCTAAATGAAATTAATCTTAGAAGCTACTCTACTTCAACAGCTGTGGAAAAGGCAGACAGAACAGGAATTGTTTTATTAAGCTGCAAACTCATTTTCATTATAGAAAGCAGCTAATTACTTGTTTGAGAAAACAACTTCTCATAACCATTTTCTAACCATTATAAGCACTTCACAGCAAAAAGGTGAACTTCCACAAATGTTTTCTTCTGTGACAAAGTACGTCTAAGAAGTTTCCCCACTGCCAACTTGCCACAGTTCCTCAGTTATGTCAATATAAATCATTTTTGGACCACACTAGAAACTGGATCACTCAAATGACCACACTTACAAGAAAGGAAACTCAAAATGCTGAACAACATACACTTTCTTCACTAATCCAGTATTTAGGACAGTACCATAGACAGCTGCAGTGGCACAAAGAGAGACACTGGACTGGAGCACACAAAGAGAACAAATGGCCATAAGCAAACAAACCAGCTTGGTGAGAAAAGTGAACTAGTA
Source organism: Origma solitaria (assembly GCA_013397895.1). Taxonomy (NCBI): domain Eukaryota; kingdom Metazoa; phylum Chordata; class Aves; order Passeriformes; family Acanthizidae; genus Origma; species Origma solitaria. The sequence goes on along the minus strand of VZRL01002366.1, from coordinate 1,119,225 downwards.
ACTAATGTTTGCTGCAAGAACAACTATGAACACCAGTTTCATGATGTTTAGACAGTTGCAATGCCAGTGCAATGGCACAAATAATAATTTAAGACAGCAGTAATGCTTACATGCATGTTATTAGATTATCCATTGGAATTCAATTCCAAGGAAGAAGAAATGTTTCAAAAGATATGAAGTTTACTAAAAATAGTGCATTTTCTTTACCACTGTTAACTTTAGTTAAAAAGAAGGATAGACACAAAAACATAATTCTTTCTGCCTCTCAACTCTATCTCCTGGTCCTGTCTCAGTGAAGCTGCTTAGAGGGATGCTCCCCTCCCTGCTCCCAGTAACCTCAACAGGCTCAGTACCCTCCCATCACAAGACCCTAGGAGATACCTGATCATCTGCTGCTGGAATTATGGAAACAGTAATGCAGAAGGCAGCAGGCACAGCTGTAAGTTCCTAATTCTGTTCTGAACTAGGCTGTGAAAGACAGAGCATTGAAACTGTACTGCCAGTTCAGACAGACCTGTGCACAGCCCTTCCCCTCACTGCCTGTGTAACCAGGAGGAAAACTGTTCAGCCAAGGGAAATGGGTCTCCACAACTAGTCTCAAAAGTCATGATTTATAATATTTTCCCATTACTATCTCAAACTTACAGTAAAGACACTATTCTAAAATTTGTTTTTCAAACTAAAAAATCCAACTAAAGCAGCACTGTACACGCTTTACAGTTTGGTTGTAGTCAGAAAATTAAACTAGATTTCAGAAAGTGTTTTTTTCTAAAGCTTATTTTCCTCTTACATCTATAAGAGAACTGATGACAGGAGACAATCAAGTTGTTTCTCAGTGAGCAGTCCTGCTTTGAAAGTACCAGTCACACGCTGCAATGTTACTAATATAAAATCCAGTTACTATTTAATAAAATACTCATTCTAATGATTTATCCTCTTATGGTCATACTATAGCCAAGACTGACACTTTCTTGTTTCAAAGCTGAGAACTAGGCCACTGCCACAGCAGCTGGAAACGTTTCACCAGATAGGTGGCTGTTTTTCCAACAACTGTGAGTAATAAGGCTAAATACAGTAAGAAGTGAGGGTACAGCAGCCTTTTTTTTTTTTTTTTCTTTTCAGAAATGTATTAGAGAGCTTTATTAGTGTAAGGTAGGTTTTATATTTGGTCACTGCATGGAAAAACTGTGATTAAAAATTCTGAAGCAGAGATTTGTTCTCTAAAATTATTCAATATATGTACAAATAGATACCAGGCATCATCTTAGGGAAAAAAAAAAAAAAATCACTATTTCCTATTTTGAGTACTTAGAGTACAGAGGACCAATAACAATATTCAAGTGATTTTTTTTTTTTACGTAACATCAAATCTCTTCTAAATTAAACAATTAATGTCACTAGAATAAATTAATTTTTGAGAAGGACTTCCATGTTCTGGGGAAACAAAATGTACAGAGAGGGAAAGTGAAGCCATAATTTTTTTTAGCATTTAAAAAAAAGCATGCACATATTTACCCTAGCAATCTTCTTTCAATTCTCTTAAAGGAAGAGACTTTTCAAAAGCTATAGCTGCAAAATTGATTATTTCATTTTTGACCTTTATTCCTCTACTAAACATAAACCAGATCACGACTCTGAACTCCTCTACCTGACTGATCATCATCATCATCATCATCTGACTGCTGTTCCGAGTTTTGGGAACTACCATACTCATACTCAATGGGCTTTGGATTGTTGTACGGGTAGCCATTGTCATCAAAAAACCTTCGGAAGGTGAACTCATAAAAAGCATGTTCAGGATGTTTTCCATTTTTGTACCACCCATTAAGGGTATCGTTTCTGTTCCCCTCCTTATCATCATTACTCCACAATTTATCTGGATCAACTGGATCAAAGTTTGACGTGTCTGTAGGATGAGCAATTTTGGGAATGTAGAAAGCAGACTGTCGCCGTAGATCGCTTGAAAAATCAATTGTTTTGAAAAATGGATGAGCTTTTATTTCATCTGCACCGTTTTTGCCTAAACGATCTTCTGGCCCTCGGCAGAGTTTAATGATAAGATCAGAGGCCTCTGGAGTCAGCTTAGCTTGAGGTGGAATATGAAGTGCAGTTTGCCAGTTGATAACCTTAAAAGCAAAAAGATGTGTTAGTTATTCATAATTTCAAAAAAGGGAAAACACATTAAAACAACAAAACAAATTACCACAAAGAAATAATTCAGTATGTCTAAGGTTTTTCACAGTAGGGGGGAAAACAAGAAGCTGCTCTTTCAGAAACACAAGGAATATTTCAGCTGGAAATCTGGCAAAATTCAGGTAAAGTTTATTCACATTCCAAATCTAAACTAGAGTTTGGCATGGAATACCCCTGCTATAAACCAATGAAGATACCATAAAATCCGGCACCTGGAACCTGAGATTAGGCACATGGCTTACAATCCTAAAAAGGTGAGGCAGATGAATTTTGATTTATATGATGCACTGTAAAGATTAACAGAGTTCAAATTTTTTTAAAAAAACCAAACCAAAACTGCACTACATTTGAGCCAACTGAGTGCAATTTTGCAAAAAATCACACCTGCAGAAGGCTGCCCTGATGCTTTCTCTAAAATAGCAGGGGCTCAGGACGGAAAGGACCAATGGCTCTGAGCTGCCAGAACCCCTCAGAAGGGAGTCATCTGCTGCTCCTCCACCTTCCCATGCTAAGCACCTGCAAGTACATCACCAAAGGAAATCCTCTGCACGCAAGCAGGCATGGAAGCCAAGTGGTGGGAAAAGTACAGCCAGATACTGGAAGAGGAGAAGAAGAGAAAAGAAAATGGAAATAATAACTGGAACAGATAGAAGAAGTGGAAGGCTGAGATGTGATGTAAATTTTAGTTGGCATGTTTACTGTATGACCGGATAAAAGTTATAGACGTTATCCTAGAAGTCCCTTTATAAATTGAGTGCACCTCCACAGTAACGTAAAGTTTAAAATCTACATAGTTTATAATATGCTTGGATAGGCAGTGCTCTCAAACATCACCTTTGTTTCCATTACAAATTACAAAGACTATGTAAATTTCAAGCCTTTTCCAGACACTTAATACCAGGCTTATAAAGTTACCTTCATTTGTGTTTCCAGTGGTGTTTGTGCCAGGAATGGAGGCTGCCCCACTAGCATCTCAAACAGAATTACTCCAACACTCCACCAGTCGCACAACTGTGTGTAACCTGAAATAAAATTCAAGTAAGTTAGTCAAGCTTTTGTATAATTTTAATCTTGAATTTCTAAGAATAAAAAATTTCACAAGAGAACTCTATTCAATACTTAAGATTTCCATACTAACAACTATTCATTTTTTTGTTAAAATGTGGCATCTTTGGGAAAAGCAGCAGTGTAGGAAAGGTGAAGCAGGACACCTGAATACCAGTAACTTTGCAGTGAGACTGCAGTACAAAAATGCATTGATTACCTGTTCGTAACAACACTTCTGGTGCGATGTAGTTGGGTGTGCCCACGAGGGAATGGGCCAGGCAGCGCTGGTGCTGCCGTGCAGCCCTGCGCTCCAGAGGCTTCAGCCGATCCCCACACCTGCAGTTGGCTGGGTCACCCCACTCACTGCTGAAATCCATACTGTCCTGACGGGCATGATCACCTGCCATGGAGTGAGAAGGATGGCAAAATTGAAGAAGATTACTTTAGTTCTTATTTAATATGAAATTTTCTTTATCCGTTAGCATTTTGTGTTACAAGACAGAAACTGTTTCAGTTTCAACACTCAACCTGAGAGTTAAAATAGAAATCAACATCAGGATGTTGATTTTTGTTTACGATATAAAATACCAACCCCTGAGAACACAATTTTTTTAAGCTAATTTTTGACATAACTGTGAGAAAATACCAATCTTGATGCTTTTGTTTTTTCTTAACATAACCACATTGGGAATATACGGTATATATTGTTTTTACACTACATAAACATAAAACCTCTAACATTGAAATCATCAGAAAATAAAATCAGATTTTAAATCTTTATCTTCTCACCAAAGACTGTGTAGCAGTCTGGCCTAAGATACGTGATATTTTGATAAAAATGAATCAAAAGTAATTAAAAACTTGTTTTTGAAGGTATGTTTTTATTTTTGAAAATTAAAAACAGGTTATTACATGATCTGTATTTTACCACTCTCAAAACTGACTTTTGCTCCAACTTTTTCTTTAAGTAATCAAGTAGGATTTTTAAAAGCCTACTCATACTTTCTCAAAAAGGAAACAGCACAGTCATCTTCCTACTCATTTATCACGTAATTCCTTGTAAAGAATACTCGTATTTCTCTTACCACTCTGGTAGTATTTTGAGTCATGGGTCCATCGAAAACCTGTACAGAGCCCGAAGTCAGTTAGTTTGATATGACCATCACGATCTATCAAGATATTGTCAGGTTTGATATCTCTGTGGATGAAGCCCATTTTATGAACACTCTCAACTGCGCATGTCAGTTCCGCTGTGTAGAACCGTGCCAGATTTTCTGGAAAGACACCCATTCTAATTAGAAGACTCATCATATCACCTCCTGGAATGTAGTCCATTACAAAGTACAAATTGTCCTTATCTTGGAATGAATAGTACAGGCGAACCACCCATTCATTATCAGCTTCGGCAAGGATATCCCGCTCAGCTTTAACATGAGCAACTTGATTTCTAAGCAAGACATCTTTTTTCCTCAGAGTCTTTGTTGCATACAGAGCATTAGTATCCACTTTTCGCGCTAGGCAAACTTCTCCAAATGCACCAACTCCCAGGGTTTTAATTTTTACAAACATGGACTTGTCCATTTTCGCTCTTCTTAGCCGAATGTAATTTGACTCTTTCTGGCACAACATTTTCCTCATTTGATCCCGGGCTTCTGGTGACAATCCAACCTGTACAGCAAACAGAGTTAAATCTGAAGAGTGAACAGTACTCTTAATTCTTGGTGATCTTCTCATAATTAATTACAAGGCTTAGGCAAAGCAAACCAAATATTTATATACAGCACAGGAAATAATACATAAAGGGGTTTGGTTTTGTTTAAATTTACACATTAGGATTCTATGAAAACATATAGAAGTGATAAAAACCGAAATGTGATTGTTTTCAACAGCAAAATGCACAAGGTGCCATGCACCAGGAGGTTCTTGAGAAGGGACTACATTCTCGAGAAAGGGTAATTTACAACTACTGAAAAAAAACACTGCAAATAGTATTATCTGAGTAACAGTGTCATCAGCTACCCCCCTGATTTTCTTTACAGGGTTAAAGCAAGCCAAGATGTGCCTAGGAGCTCTAAGTTGATGAGGGCAAAGGAGCTGCCACAGGAAAGGCTGCCCCTCTCCAGACTAGCTAGAGCAGAAATCACTGAACTTCCTGACCATACTGTAGAATTTCAGCTGCAGAGTATGCAACTCCCTCACTCTCACACTTCCATGTGTAGCCACACAAACCAGATCCTATTGGCACAGCTTCCTACTGTCTGCCCACACCAAACCCATGCCTCTGCCACAAGCCTGGACCTGATATTCCCCCTTATCACATAATCCACCCCTTTCTAACAGAACTTCACTCACACTCTCACCACCGCTCTCCACTCTATGTGCCAACGAGCTGAGCAGAGCACTTCCTTTTGAAGTGGCTCACTCCTCCCTGCAGTATCTTTTCTTGGCTCCCATCTGTGTACATATCCCTATCTTGACTGAACATCCCTGGTGTTCCAGCCAAAGACACCAACATTCTGGCAGCTGAAACACTCACAGGCCACACGCAACTCATCACCTACAGCGTGGAAACCCTTATCTACAAGAACCACATTGATTGTTCTCATTGTACTCCAACCTGGGTGACTCCTGGTGTATTTCTGCTGGTTTCAATTCCCTTAGAGTCCCATTCAATTTTTTGCCATTTTTCTTGGCAAATTTCAGGGTCTGGAATCAGAATAATCCTTCTTTTTTGCTTTAATGTGAATACAATTTGTCTTCAATTTTTTATATTCTTTTCTCTGTGACACTATCCCCATATAGCTTGATGTTCATTCCTTCTTTTTCTGACAACACCTTTAAATTAGTACATGCTCCCCTTCCTATAGCATCTCAATTATTTTATCTGCCTACCTGACTTGAAATAACCATCCCAAAACAATGATTTCCAAGTTCAACCTGTAGCATATTTCCTTATTTCTTCATGGATATGCTGATCACAAACTCAAACATGGCCACATTGAAGCCCTGCAAACATCACAACTGTACTCAAGCACTATTCTGAAAGCTTTCCATTTATTATCACATCTTACTGACTCTTGATACCAAATCTTGCAGCTTTCATTTCCTTAATGCTTCAAATATTTGAAATACTGTCTGCATAGCAGTACTCAGGACCATCAGTAGGACTAAGTAACTAGTCTAGGCCTGTAGAAACCGTATCTTATTAAGTAACTTCAGCTTTGCCTGACTTAGAACATAACTTGAAACAAAATATAATAGATGTGACTGAGAAAAAAGGTAAGTAAAAATATCAATTAGATATCATTCAGTATCTTATAAATGCTTTCACAAATTACTGTATGTCGCCTAGTGAAGAAAATACTGTTAGAACACAAAAAATTTCTTACAGGCATCATAGCAAAAATTGATCCAAAGATGCAATTAGGAAAATGCATACAAAATGCTTGTCTACCTAAATGAACTTCACAAGGAATACAAATTAAGCAAGATTTAAATGGGAAAGGCTGTCTCAAATTTGAGACAAAATTTTTTGTAGACATCAGACAGGCAGTAGTTAGGATTGGGCAGCAGTAGTTTCAAGACTGGTGTGGGAAATACATTCAACTACTTATTTTGAATAAAAAAGTTTTCTTACTACAGGATTATCTATCTTCCAGGACAGAAACATATTAAGTTTTCTATGCATGAACAGGCTTAAAGACCCTTCAACACAGAAGGAAAGATTTTTTTAAGACAAATGTCAAGAAGACAACTGAAGATCTGAGCTTGTTAAAGTTCAGACAATGGTGGAGTCACTCTGAACCTTAAAGTCTGCCTCAGTACAGACCCACTTGACAAAGTGAACCCCGCTGATAATTTATAAAACTAGAAAAGAATAAAACTAGATGGAAACAACCCCTAGGAGTGAGATACAACACAGTAATTAATCACTGTAAGACATACAAATAAGAGTCGCCAAAACCCTTGTAGCTTTGCTTCCTTTTACCTGCTCTTTAGCTCTTGCATCCTAACAGTCTCATTGTAAAAGACTAGCCCAAGTACTGCAATTTGTCACCTCTTCCCTCAATCCACCTTCACTTTTCCCTATGTCATCCACTAGACCAAATGCTAATTACAAACTTCATCTTGGAATTGCTTTATTTTCCCCAGAACTCTCCTCAGCTTCAGCATTTACCAAAAATTACCAAACTGTGTCAGCTGCACAAACTCTTCTGGACATATATTTCCAATTATTTCTAGAAAATGGCAAACACCAGAGTTTCCTGACTTGCTCTCTATCATCACACAGTTTCTTCTCATTTTGCTCCCTTCTCACCTTGCTGTGCCTTAAAGGATGGCTTAATTTTCGCTTTGCAGGAAAGACACCTATTATAACTCTTGGCCAAACTCACCCATCTAAATTAAACAATTTTGAGACCACTTCATTCTTAGGAAACTTGATAGCATAGAAATACATTATCTGTGTTAGAAATACAGCATCCTTTGAAAGAAATTATTTTTTTCATAGGGATGCATTCTGGGGTTTTTTTCTTTCAAAATTCGAAGGGGAGAAAAGAAGGGATTCAATACATGCTTCATCTTCTTAAAACTTTCTGAAAGTAAATCATGAGCATGTTTCCCTTTCTCCTTCTCATGAAGGCCCAAAATATACTTTATTGTTGAGGGATTCCTCTCCTGTACGCTTACAAAAACAGAGAGGTCTATTGCAGCATAATACCCCATCGTCCACCCTTCAGCCTGTAATTTAACATCCCAGCCTTAAATCTAGTGTAAATATTATAAATTGCATTTTCTGTAAGAAAAAACCCCTACTAAGGTGCTTTAAATGCACACGAAAAATACCAAGAAAAGTTATATCAGTGCTCTCATGTAAGTAATACTTATTCTGAGATACTAAAGAACACAACACAGTAAGAAGGGAAAGTGAAGTTTGCAAATCAACATTAATTATAATCTTACATTTAAGTACTCAAAAATAGCCAAAATAAATTCATGCTTAATTTTGATGCAGGATTGCATGCAAAGCCCTCTAAAAAGGGATCATGCTATTCTTAAGAAACACTGTTGCTTCAGAATCTTACTTGTCTACACAGGGATGGAGGCTACAGAGTTCAGGAAAGCTTCCCACACCTTAACAGTTTAAATCAGCTGTTAGTGAAGTGAAAAAGGAAAGAGAGAAGACTAAGAATAAAGATCTAGTACGAGTTCCAAGATGAAATCTTACTAACATTTACATATTTGTGATTAAGCAAGCACTTACAAAAGACTGCAGCTTACAATAAGAATTTTCAAAGAGTAAGAAAACACAGATTTAAAAAAACATCATGTCAAGAAAGTGGCGTAAGCCAAATACATACTCTTATAGAATAAATTAAAGGTACATCATACTTATGTCAAATTTTCAACTACAGTTGTTAAGAAATATATATACGTGACACATCTCAATTTTACCTTTCTTCAAATCTTAGTTTCACTATGTCTCACTATTTTCCCTTTTGAAATTACATATGTTTATGTCAGCTCCAGTTTTTACCCTCTTGGTATGACTTAAGAGAACACTGAAATACCAGAAATAGAACACTTAGTCCATACAGGCACAAAAAAGTTGATTTCACGTGTATTTGTTTTTTAATTATCCCCTTCAATTGCTCTTGTTTAAACAGATACATTTACAGTGTGAATTATAAAATAATTAGACAAAAGATACCATGTCTCTTCCATTCTAAAAAAAACCCCAACTAACCTTTAAATGTTCTTTTTTTTCTTTTGAACTTATAAAAGCTATCCCTAGTGGTAACAAACTGCAGAATGTAAAAACTGTCACTGTCTGGGTGACTATGTAAGTGCACTAACCAGCCTGCCACTTTTCCCCACTTTGCTTGTACCTGTGGTACTTATTTTTAGAAAAATAGAAATATTTTTTTAAAAAGTTGAAATATTGCATATAACTCAAAAATCAGGATTAAACCCATAACAAAAAGCTATGAGCGCTGTAGCTATATCTCAGTTCATGCAACAATTATTTTGCTTCTGCTGCCTTACCATATGTAGGCCATACGAATTACATTTAGACATGCAAAAAACTTACTTAAAAACAATTCCTAAGAAGAAAATTAAATACACAAAGCAAGGAAGAACTTGCCACATCTCAAATACAAAGATTAAAAATAGACTTCAATACCACAATGTACCACAATGTTCTACTGACCTGTACTATTTAATTCTACAATTAAGACATATCTCATAAAATTAATATAGGCACAGTTTAGTCATAGATTTAGAAAGAAGGAAGAGTTTACCCGCATCATTTCATTCTCTAGTTGTTTTTTCCGATGCAAACGCTGCTGGTGTGACTTGAGTATATTTTCCACATGCTGCTCCATGAAGAATTTAAAGGCTTGAGGGGAGTAACTTTGTATACGAGACTCTCTTCTTTCTTCATCTTTCTTGTTTTTTCTAACAGGAACAGGTGAGGTTGTAATTTGTTTCTTTTCTTTATCTGTTGAATCAACACATTCGTAATTCTTTTCATTCTCATCCTCCCTGGATAAAGGAGGCGGCTCCTCCTTGTTGAGCTTGTGTCCTGCCTCATACAGACTGACAGAAGGATTCTGATGTAACAAGTGTTTTGGGTAGGGTGGTGGGGGACCCTGGTAATTTGGAGCCTCCACAACAGGAGACATAACTGCCATATTTGTAGAGGGACCGTCAGAGAAGGGAATGGTCTGAACAGTTTGCACGGGCTGCGGCATCCAAGAAGGGTGAGTGGGTGCCAAGGCAGTCTGTAGCTCCGGCTTCAACACTCGCATGCTTTTCACTGGTTGCTGAATGGGAGCTGGCGTTATGGCTGTCACTGTGGTGGCCGAAGGCTGGGAGCTGCCAGAGTGACTCTGCCTGCTGCCATGATGGTTGTTGAAGGAGTTTGACCGCACAGGAGCACTGGGCTGCCATGTAGGCATGTCGTGCCCATTGCCCGGTGAGGACTGCGGCTGCACAGGGGAAGGCTGTGACCAGGATGCAGGTATTCCAGCTACATTTGTGTTGTAAAGTTCCAGGTTGTGACTATTTCTGTTTGGCACCATTATTGCCTGAGGAAGATTCCCATTAGTGTATGCTGAAGGAGGAGCAGATCCTCCTGCCTGCATCTGTAGTGCTGTGGGACTCTGCCTGTTAGCTGGATTCATTGGGTACGGGGGTGGCTGGCGACTCACCGAATTCCCAGACACCACATTCTGGTGAACTATGAATTCTGCCTGACAATTGCCATTTTGCATTCCAGCTCTTCCAGAGGGAAAACTAAATTTGCTGTTGGCAGAACTCTGCATGATTATTGGTTGCCTACCAATGGGGACAGCACTCATGCCTCTCTGACCCTGTGTGGATGAATTCATAGGAGGAGGATTCATAGGTGGAGGTGGATAACCATCCTGCCACGCTGCTGGTGGCACTGGAGAAATACGGGAGATCACATATTCCATGTTTCCAGAGTACCGCTTTGTTTGAGAATTTGGCTCCCAGGAAGGAGGCGGAGGAGTAGTTCCCCTTGGAGGGGGTGTCTGCCCCCGAGGAGGTGGAGGAGGAGGAGTGACACTCCTTATCTGTGGCAGAGGTGGGGGATTCACTCTTTGTCCATTGCCAGGATGAGCCTGAGCAAATGCCGCAATGCCAGATCCAGATAATGGCCTTCCTACATCAGGCTGGGAGCTGGGACTTTCTGAGCGATAAACAACACCCTCTCCCAGGGAAGGGCCGTGCCGCTGAGGAACCAAGGACTCCTTAGAACCCTTCCAGCTCTGCTTGCGGTTAACTGACTGCTGCACAGCCCCTGCTTCCACAAAAAGAAAACACAGCATTTACATTATTAGAAATGATTTCTATTTGCTGCGTCGAATATTTTGTTCTTCTGCATTAATAGCTACAGAAACAGGACTTGAATTCTCTGACACAATATGATCCACCATACGTCACGTGAAAACTTTCTCTAGTAATACACGGCACAGTATGGTAATACACTCAGTGCACACATAAGAGAAAAAAAAAAGCATTGAAAGTATAATACTAGAAAGTAATTTTTTAGAAATCACTTTTCTGAAAATACATTTTGCTTCAATAAAAATGCAAAATTTGAGAAAATGGTAATGTGCAAAATTATTAGGCACATAATATACTTTTAATCATGTGTACAAGAAACTCTCAGAATGCTCAGTACAAATGCAAAAAAAGCAATAGCATGGAGAAACATGTTGCTATCCCCTCCAGTTAACACTTGCAAAACACTTGAGTGTTCTTAAATGAAAATTTAACTGGATGCTGTAAAATCAGGCAGCCTGTTTGCACCCTTGTATGCATACAGACTTGTTATATTCCCTGCATGCATAATTTGACTAAGCACTTTAGTTGTAAAAGTTGTATCTTTTCGAGTAAAACTGCTGTAGATAGCAAGGCAAGAATTAAGACTCTATGAATACAAAACTTACAGAGCAACCCCGCTATGTATTTACTTCGCAGATGCTATTTTACATCATATAAACAAAATATACAAGGAACTGCTAGTGCAGGCAGTCTTACTGTGGTTTTTACAGTGTTAACACTAAGATGTGTAAACATATACAGTACTCTAACTGCTGAAAATCACTCTATCCTCGCTAAAATAATGTGTTAATTACTGTATTTTTGCAAGTAACAATGAAAATTACGTGTAAATGGTGGAATTTACGTACAAACTTCATACAAGCACCAACTAATCCTGCTTAATAGACTGAAGAAAAATAACACTGTTCTTTGCTACTCCTGACTAATTTTTCCTTCTATCTATATTGTTAATTTGAAATCTAAATCTAATGCTAGCAGCTCAGCACCCAACTTCAGTCATATAAAGATCAGTATTTCTGCTGCATTTGAAAGTTACCCTTTGTTTAGGTGAATGCTACTAAAAATGCATCAACTTGTATTAAAAATGTGCTAGCATCTGTTAAGAAAGCACTAATAGCAACTGGCAAAATTCTGACTTTGCTAGTAAAGATGTCCTCTAATATCTGTAAGAACATGAAGCCTGCCTTAAAAACTACACAAACAAAACCTGTAACCAAGCACGAAACTGAGGAGAGAGGGATGCTGAAACATAACATCCTAAAATATAAATATTGTAGTCTTATGATATATAAATATACACACACATATATACACAAAAATACACATACAGAGTGCTGTTGTGTGGGAGTGTGTGTGAAGAGAGACACAAAGTAAAATAAGAATTCAATGCTCAGCACTTATTCCTAAATGGCACCTGACACAGAACGAAATACAGGCACCAGATCAACAACAGATAAAAATTATTAAAATGAGATCTGAATGACATTCCTTTGTACATTTATTTGTATAAAATGTTTACACAATAAATGTTTATAATAAATGTTTACACAAATAAAACCATGCAGTTATAAAACAATGCGTAAGAAATTCATGTCAAATGGACCTATTTTTCAGAGGATTATATTAGATGCTTAAAATGCTGTTTTTCAAAGCAAAAAACCCATATCTCAGCATCTCTATTCCTTCAAGTGAGCACATGACGGCTAAATTTACTATATTCTATTTTCCACTGATAAGAATACGCTCAGTGAGTTACTGAGTCACCATGGATACACCTACCTGGTGGTTTCATACCTGCGTTTACTGGTCTTGCTGCTGCTGCAACCATCTGTTCCCGACGAGGATCCTGGTAGCTCATTTTACTTATAAATTCAATGGCAGCTTCTATACTACGATTGTTAGTTTGTCTAAGAGCTTGTACAACCATATCCTAAAGAGAAAATTATATACAAAAAATAATTTACAAGAAAACCATAAAAAATACCAAAAATCACTGTTATTTAGCCAAATATTTCCCAGTAATTTTAAAGAAGTAATTTTACAAACTGATTTTAAAATGTTTTCTCCAGAACAGATCCCAAAATAGTACTGCACTTTCGATGTTCAGGAAAAAAGTTAACTTATTGAAGCACTGCAGTCTGACATAAATCATGTCTTCTTTCTGTTCATACAACAGCTTTCTTGTACAGCATTTTTTACTGCAGTAACGGGTAACAGGTAGTTACATGATGACCAGAGGTCCTTTCCAACCTAAGTTATTCTATAAAAAATATAGATAACCTAATGTGAAATTTGGAACCTCTTAGCTGAAAAATTCTTCCTAATGAATACTACATTATTGGCAGAAATTCTGTTTATTACTTTTGTGGTAGATTTAGGCTCTGTGTCCTTAGAGATCCAAACACAAGTTTCGATCTGATCAACAATCCCATCTCAGCCAATGGAAAACGAGCTAGGGACCAGTGGCTTTTCCACTGACTTAATGAGTCAAGCAACAGAGGCAGAATTCCAGAGATGGTATTCTATCATTTATATTGAATGGGATTTCTACAGCTGACCCAACAATTCTGAGACAAATCACAGCATAACTCCCTATAGCTAAAGCACACTCTCTTTAATGATTTATTATGGCCATATTTTGCCATATCAAAGCAATCATGAAGTTCACATGGTGTTTGAACTGTTATACAAATATACAACAGCATTCACCTTCTACTCAAACCAATGGGACACCAAAGAGGGCTCAGAAGGGAGGCTGTCAGTACCAACTTCAAATTCAAAGCCACATTTCTATTGTCATCATTTTTGACACCCAAACATACAAAATTACATACAACCTTCAGAATTATATTAAGTGAACAAAACAGAACCGTAAAAAAGGATTTTAAAATAAAAAAAAATACAATAAAGTTGTCACAATCTTTACAAGCCAGCTGACTTTAGAAAAAGCATATATAATATTTTCAGAACAAAAATTTGGTCACTTATGTGACCATAAGTATTTGATGTCTTAAAGAGTATCACCTTACGCAGAACAAATGAGGACTGAACTTGAATCATACTAAGGAAAAGAGATTTTCTGTATGCTATTTAGGATTAAAAAATCCCAAATACAATGAACAGCATTTTACCCTGATTATTTCACATATATATATATGTAAAACTATCTATATACACACATCTGATACTAATTGATACCTATCTGTTCCACTTTAACCTTTAATACTACCTACTACCTGAGGGGTGGAAGGAAACAACCAGAATACTCGTGACAATTGATTTTTTTTTTTTTTTTAAAAAGGTAAAAAAGAAATTCAATACATTTTGAAACTTTCCGACCAAGAAAAATGCTCTCCTACTTCAGCTGTATCTGTTCCTAATGGCATACGTGGATCAGTGCCATATGGGCTATTGTGGCAACACAACTGTAGGTGAACACATGGCAGAAGGGGCTTACGCTGGCACTGTGCCTGAAGAAAGCCCCATATAATCACAAGTGTCATGGGAATTCGCAGTTGCATCCAAGAACAAAGGATAGGAGCAAAAGGCTTCAAGATACAAAGGATCCAACAAAAATACCAACTTTAGATACCTTTCTAATTTGTTATCCGGCCACATACCACAAACTTCAGTTTGCAAAACCAGCTGCAAGTTCAAACTGTAAAAATGGATCTGAGAACCGATCTACTTTGAAAACACAAACGCATGCTCTTCCTCACCCCAAAATCCCACACAACAACAAAAAAAGAACCTCCTCAAGCTCAGCAACAAACCACAGAAGAGGAGCAATTTTTTTAAAAAATAATTTATCATTATAAAATCCTTCCATTCTTCCTGACACACAGTCTGGACTGTGTACTTGATCAAGTGAAAGGAACATGAAAAGCCACTATCAGCACTTGACACTGGGACCCTGTTTAGGAAAAGTCAGTTGATAGTTTTGGAGAAGCTCACTTTTGGTAGAGGTAGATCTCTCTGTAAATACCAAAGCACCACAGACAGCAGAACTCATGAGCTGGTCACTACTGCAAGCAGTGCACTCCTGTAAAGTTAATCCCTGTTCTGGTACTGTGCCTTTTTCCTTTGGAAAGATGAGTGGTTTGCTAGCTCTTTTTTAAACCTGCTTTTGTACCCAGGTTTACAAAGAAGGCATGAAAACAAGCGCGATTTACTTTGACGTGTAGGTCCCAGTAACAAGACAAGAGTTATACACGTATTAATTTTTCCTTCCTAGAAACCACATTTCAGATTACTTTCCAAAATATTTCGTATTGCCTTTCAATTTAGAACAGCTGTATTTTATCAATCTATTTTAACTGAGCACAATCCAAAATTACTTTGAGTATCAGAGGCAAAATCCATGTTCTAGAGAGTCGAGTCCCCTCTGCCTAAAACTATATAAATAATTAAAAAAACCTACCACATAAGAACAATCTGGACAAGATGCTTAAAAAACCAAAGCTGACTCCTTCTAAATCCTTCTAGTCCTCTTCTACATCCTCCACTATTAACAGTTTCATGTCCTAATCAGAAACCTACCAGATTTTAGAGAAGCTTTTTGCTTATCATGCTGTTCAAACATTCTCTAACTAACAGACCCTCCAACATGCACTAATAGCTTATAACTAGCAGTATACCAAATCTTCAAAATAAAACATGTCACCTCATCAAAGCCAGCAGCTTGTAAGTCTTGCAGCATTTGTCGATTAACTTCTGATGTTCCTTTGACAGCTGAGGTCGCTTCGTTTGCAAAAGGCAGAAGTGAGTTTCTTATCTCCTGCAAAACCTTATGATATGTTACAAATTTGGGGGGATTTCGGCCTTGTCTGGGATCTTCAGATAACATTTTGCCCATGCTGTGATCAGCTTTAGCAGCATCTGAGGGTTTAGGCAAATTCCTGAGGCTCTCTCGTATTTCCTGTAGCATCTGCTGGCTGCTGCCAGTATAGTTACTGGCAGGAAAAGTTTTAGGCCTCATTTGTCTATAACCTTCTGGCTTCTCACTTCTCTTCATGAAAACATGTATATATGCAAGCTCCACCAAGGACTCGCACACACCAGAATTCAAGGAAGACCGGCTGATGTCAGAACTTGCGAAAGCAGCGGCTCTTCACTGTGGAACCTTGGTTCCTGTTAGTGCTGGAGTTTGTCACAACCCAAAACTGCTATTCTGTTAACAAAACAAAACCAAAAAAATCACATTAAACAGAGCAGTAAAAAAATTACAATGTAGCACTGGTGGCAGTGAAATGTTCACATGCTGCACTGCCTTCACAGATATTAAAAGCACGCTAAGCAAATTCTTCAGGCAGTTGTTATTCAACCTAATTTACAAACCATGTTGGGTTTTTAACTGTCTGTTAACAACAAATGTTATAGGTGTCTCAAGTCTAAATAGCCCTGAATTGCAAATGTGGACAGAGTAAAGAGTGGCTCCTCCGTGTGGTGGACAAAGCTCTTGAGAGTAGATATGCACCACTGGTGTGTGCTACCCCTGCACTGCTCCTTTGGCTCCCCTCTCTCCTGTGTCCATTTGCCACCTACCTTCTCTCCATCAACACCTTTACAGCCAAAGAGCCAGCTCTACTAGCGAGTTAGCCAGGATATGGGCCAAATAACCTTGCTGTTCAATCATTCTGACATCAAGCTCCACAAAAAGATGGAAGTGAGAAGTACACCAGTAAGAGCACATAATTACAGTGGTTTTATCCACTCTCTAGCAGTCACATATGTAAAAAGTAAACACTTGCCTAGCTCATCACATGCAACTTTATGGTTTCTTGTACCATCTGCCACTTGAATCTGTTTAAGGGTTCAGATTCTGAGGCTGTCACAGTCTCTTAGCTCAAGTCTCCTTGAACCACTCTTTGTCAATAGTTAAGTAATTTTAAAAATTATTTTACATAAGGGAAGATGACAGCAGGAGCAGAAACAAAGAAAATTTAATCAGATTTTTTTTTTTTACTGTAAAATTGTTTAACAACTCAAGCATCAAATTCACTGAGAGCATAGCTATGACATTTGGTAAGGAAAACAGAATTTTCTGCCAAAAGCCAAATAAAAAACGTTTGCATTTTGAAGGTGCTGACTCATCAGGGAAAGAGCCCCGTGTCTGCAGAGAAATCAAATCTCTGTGTCCAGCCTGGGCACTAGTTAGTACTGCAACTGCCATGGTAAAGGATAGAGCAACCACCGTGAAACACTGAAGAAACTGCAGAGCATTTCCCTCTTTAGAGTATCATAAAATAAAACTTTTTCAATCTCTACTGCTTCACAGAGGAAGACCAGTTACTAAGACAGTGCAAGATAAACTAGATGCTTCAGTTCAGTCTTTTCTTCACAGGTAACAAAAATGGTGAAGTTCAACTCAGACTGCTCCTTTAGTACTGTGTTGCTAAGTGCTTCTCAAATTAGACATAAACTAAACAAGTATCTAAATTTTACAGAGGCTACAAAAAAGTCACTCTTTCTTCATTCAGGTTTCATTTCTATAATACTTGCACTGTCATAAACGAACTTAGTGATTCAACAGTTTAGGAAGAATATGAGAAATTAATAGGAAGAACTCTCTAAAATACACACAAATTATATGAATTAAATAGTCATGCTAACCATATACAAATAAAACCTGAAAGTTGAGAAATAATACATAAATGAGAACTGTGAAAAGAAACACAGGGGACACACACTTAATCCCATTCTCCTTGGAGAGCCATTTTAGAAATAACAAAATTTCTCTTATAAAACTATCTAAATCTTAAGGGGCATACACTGCACCCACAAGGTTTCTTTGCACAATGATAGGTTTGAAATCTCAAATGAGTGTAGTTGGGTACTTACATATATTTTTATGCAGTCTGATAGCATACAATTCTTCAATGCTCATTGAATCAGACATGAGAGTGAATTTTAATAATTAACAGTGAAATTTTCCTCAAAGTATTAAGAAATCCAGAAATCAGCAGAAAGTACAGCATGGGAGAAATTAAAATGTCATTTAATTTTGGCCACTTTCAATATAATTTTCCAAACATGCCATATTTAAGACCATAGTGAAAATACTTTGTGGAAAACTTTTTCCAAAGAAAATGAAGTAAAAACTTGACAAAATACCCATACATAAGCTTTTAACAAATTCCAAATGCCTGGAATTCAGGATAAAACAGGTTTTTTCACCTACATATTTTACTAATTTCATCTGGTATTTCAGTAATCACTTTATGGTTACCCCTCAGTTAGCTGAGATAGACAAATCTAACACCCCTAAGGAACCTACCCAAATAAACAGTAAGTTTTTTTGGTGTGCTGTTTCTATTGGCAGTAGTGATGGGTACCAGCATGTGCATGTGAAACGAAGTCTTAATTCTCAGAAAACAAATCAAATTAATCCTCCAGAAAGCAGAAATTACTACAGTTCACCTTGCTTTATATATGAACTTCAAAATTCACAAGTCACCTCTGTTTACAGACATTTGCACACATTTTAAAGGAAGAAAGTGTTGACTGCTAAGAAATGTATCTCAATTTTGTACTTTTAACTAGCAAATACCAACTGCATCCAAGGGAACTGATATCTATTCCTCCTTGCAGTTTTGTGTCCTTAAATGATCTGTGTCCTTAAATGCAGCTATTTCTGCTGATTCTCCTCTCTAAACCAGTTGAAAAAAACCTCATTTCTTTTCAAAATATGGGAATACAGTATTTTCTTCTACAGGTCAAAATGTAAGGGGAAAAAAATCCACACCTTGGTTTTTTTACATTATAATTATGAAAGATTGAACTTACATAAATAAATACTTGAATGAAAACTCAGAAGTGTTCAAGGCCAGGCTGGGTGAAGCTTGGAGCAACCTGGTCTAGTGGGAGGTGTCCCTGCCCATGGCAGGAGGCTGGAACCGGATGATCTCTAATGTCCCTTCCAACCCAAAGCTGTCTGTGATTCTGTGAATGGCCACACATAACTGTCAATGACTCCCTTGATTTTTGGAGGAAAAAATACATAACTTTGTAAAATAACTCTAACATTCCTTATATTCAATCCTTTCAATACTCACTTCTGAACATCACATATAATACCTTCTCTCATATTATTACATGAAAGACGGTATTTTGGTACCCTCTCTCATGTACCTATTCTAGTAGCTTATTTTTTATATAATCACAATGCTTCACTGATAGGGAAAAAGAAAGTAATTAAGACTTTGAAAGTCATAAAATTAAGTGTGTAGGGGCTTGGTTCAGACCAACAAAAAGAAACTGTTCTTCAGGTAACAAGTCATTGAGCTGCAATAGCAATTTCCCAAAGGATGCATTTCCAATGCTAAAAGTTTCCATAGGATGAGGAGAAAACTGGACCCTGAAATTAGCACATAAGCACAACTACATACGGACAGAGAAGCCTGAGCTGGAAACAACCAGAGGCCAGCTGAACACTAGGAACATTGTGCATTCGCTCGGCTTGTTTCCATTCTTACGCTCTGCTATCTCCTTTAGCAGGATACAGCTCTTCTACGCACGCCTGTACTCCCGGGAGCAGCAGGAGTTATTTCAGGCACCCCTGGGAGCGATCTTCACGGCTAACAACAGCAGGGCAGCCTGAGCTGAGCACCCAAGCCCCGCTGCGCTGGCTCAGGCCGGCCCGACTCCTGCAGGTCCGCAGCACTCAGCCTCGCAAGGACCACGCAGGCCGGGAGGAGGATCCCGACCGTGCCCCGCTGGGACACCTGCGCTTCTGTCGCCCCGCCAGCCCCAGGCCGTGACCTGAGGTCGCTCCTGCCACGGCCGCGTCCCGCAGAGGGCCCAGGACCGCCGGGCCGAGCCGGAGCGGGCCCGTTACCGCCCCGACCCCCTCGGCACGGCGCACGGCGGACTCTACCTGCGGCGAGAAGGCGCCGGCGGCGGCAGCACCCCGGGCGCTCNCTCCTCCCTCCTTCCGCCCCTCGGCGATGCCGGCAGCGCCCGCTCGGTCCCTCCGCCAGCGCCCGCCGCCGCCTGGGGCCGCTCAGTTCGGCGCCGCCATTTTGTCGGTGTCCCCGCCGCGGAGCCGCCCGGATATGGGCAGATCCCGGCCTGCCTCGCGCGGCTCCTGCCGCTCCCGGATGGAGCTGCGGCGGCTCCCGCCCGCCCCGGCGGGGAGCGGCAGCGCCCTGTAACCCCTGCGAGCCCGGCGCTCGTTCCTCCCGGGCGGTGCCGAGCACCATGGACAAATGCCGATTTTCTAATGTTCCGGTTTTCTTTTAATGGGGGCGGGGAGGGAAAGCTCCGCCGAGCCTCGTGATCCAGCTGATGCCCGAACGATGGACTCGTTACAGACCAACAGGAAGGAAATCCCACCGGTTAGCACTTAGAGTGATCCATTTCATTCCCATTTTGCATTTCAAATGAATGGGGAAGCAAAATTGAGGCTGCTCTAACAAGCCCCTTGGCACCTCAATACGCTGCCCTGCAAAGGGAGGACAGCCCCGTCCCCAGCGCAGCATCCAGCTCCTGCAGCCACACACACACGGAACTCGGAGCAGCTAAGGGCTTCCTGCCACAACACACCATGGCCACTCGCCGACGTCAATTAAAGTGCACTCTGGAGTGGTTATGGTGGAAATGCCATGTAACACCACATAACTAACCTGTTCCTGCCCAAGTGCAGAGGTTTCTCCATCCTTCAGATTGTATACCCAGGATCAATCCAAATAAGTTCCTGCAAGCACATCTATTGAATTATTTTAGCAAGTCAGACCACTAACTCTTGTGCAAAACTTTTTATTAAAAACAGAAATGGTTCTTTGTAACAAAAGATGGGTACAATGCTAATAATAAAATTTAACTTTTCAAATAGTTCAATAAACCAGATATAAATTTTTGACAAAGACTATGTCTCAAGTTTAGAAAGTCTCATTCTTACACCTGAAAACACAGCCAACACATCTGTCAATTATGACCTCTTAATTATAAGACCCACTTTTCTGTTGGTAGATTTATTGATGCATTATCAAGTTTTAACATGCAGCATCCATGATGAAGCTGTAAATAATTCAAAATAATGGTGCTAGAATGCTTAGATTCCTATAGGATCTTTCACATTTCATAGCTTTAACAGTTTTCCTTCCAACTCTCATGAACGAACATTAAAAGCTTTGTTCCCCTATATGTATGTATAAAAAACCTCAGCTTAAAAAAACCCCCACCTCTCTCAGGTGACATAAAAAGAATTTCCAAGAAGCCACAGTTTTGCTTTAGAAATAATACTTGAAAAATATCTTTACAGGGAAAAATAAAAATTCAGGGTTTACCTTTTCTTGGGTTTTTATGTGCATGTGTATTATGGACATCACTTTACAGCAAAGATCTTGCCCTTAGTGACTACTTTCCTGCTTGTCAAAACCAAGCAGGCAGCAGGGAAGAAATGGCATGTACGCTTGCTCAGTTACCCATCCTGGAGCATCAACAAGTGACAGCTGTCAGAACCTGAGGTACCGCACACTTCTTCCGCAGCACCAGGACCAAGATGAGGCCACTCTCGCATACGCCAATAACAGACTAATGAGTAGCATTAAGAATGAACCTGACATTTCCCAGCAGAGTTCAAGCTGATCAATAATTCAAAGGGATACTGCAGTCATTTCATGCAAAAAGTTGTCTGTTCACATAAATAGCCTCTGCGTCAGTACCGTATACTAGGCATGGTCCTAGAACATCTAAACTATTCACAGACAAAGTCTGATTTGGAATTAGGTTGGTGATTTCCATGCGGTCTTTGGTAGGATCATTGCTTAGCCAGGCACTTACTACAGACTGGTTAATGGTACTGTGGGAAAGATAGGCAGTGCTTCTTCCTCCTGAAAGAAGGAGAGAGGGAAGACAAGGAAATAGGTTTCAATTGAGTTTATATATTCTCAGAATTTAGGGAAACACAGTAGATAAGGGTCAGACATAACAGAAATGTAATTTTACATTTAAGACAGTTTTCAGATTAGTTGAGATGCAATTTCTTTGGTAAATTAAGGAAAAAATAGCTTTAAAAAATCAAGTAGTTGAAGTAATTACAGAAACCTTCTACCAGCTGCCCTCAGTTAAGACAAATACATCACAACAGCTATGAACTCATCTCACTGAACAGAGTACTGCAAGTTTTTTTAGCCAGATACTAAAGCAAGGTCAGGAGAACACAAGTCTCTTATAGAGTGTCTTGCCCTATTTGGGGTTTTTAGCTTTGCTTCAACAACACTTATTTCCTACTGCTCCTCCTTCATACTTAGTCTGCAGCAAGTGATATACCTATATTTGACTTCGAATTTTTTCCACATAATATTTCACACTCCAACTGAAGTCTCACAGTATGAGAACTGTCATTCAGCATAAGATTAGCAGGTGTCTGAAGTGATGTTAAAGGATTTATACTTCATATACTTGAAAACATGCAGATTGCAACTGGAATCAGTAATCCTATCATTTCCATACATAAAACTTTACTTTGAATGACAACTTTGAAGCCAAAGGCAGCAGGTGATATCTGAAAGTTTCCCCACTATTTACAGTCTAAAGTAGCAAGCACTTAGTCTTTGTGATTAGAATGTGAAAGTACATGCTTATATTAAATCAGTATCGTGACTTTAAAATCCTGCCACCATGCGAAAGGATCCAGTTTCATTCAACGAAAAGTTCCAATTGAATTGTTACCCTGAATTGTAAATTCGTAATTCCACTATCTCGTTAATCTATCAATTATTTCAGTATTCTAACTTAGCGTATCTCCCTCAGAGATTCAATAATGTCAGTCAGGCTGCCTCTGTGTCTTTCCTACATAAAGCTGATTTTTAAGTGAACACTATCTTTGAAATCACAGATGTGCCCCTTCACAAATTGGCCAGAGGGTAGCAGATTAAAAAAACTAAAACCAAACCACAAAAACCCCTGCACAACTGTTATTCTTATAAGTAGTTTTCCTCAAGTGCCTATCAGGGCTTACTTCCCAAGAAAAGAAACTGGCTTTTAATCTTCTGTATTAGGATTGTGTTATTAACTAGGTCATGTGAGAACACTGACTGTAATGATTTTACCAACTGACAAATTCACTGCAGAGAGACTTCAAACATTCTTACCTTGATGAAGAAAAGATGGTTTTTCAGATACATTTGTGGAAGTATCCCAGTGCCAAAGAGATCCATCTTCAGAACATGTGAATAAATGATCCGGGTCTGAGGGATGGAAGTGTACTTCCCACACTGGAATTATCAAACAAAACCACTTCAGAACAAGTCTCAAATATTTCAGTCAATGCATTTGGATAGTATGATGCAGATATACATTTACAAGAGCCAATGCCTCCATCAAAACCTTCCATTCTTAATTGTGCGTGGGTAGGAAACACAAAACCCCATCATTAGTTACATACTCCAGTTTTCTCTCTGCTGGTAGGGGGAAAGGGGGAAAGAAAAAAAAGGAAAAAAACCGAAAAATACCCTATTTTGTTGCATTTTCAGTACTGTGAAAATTGTTAAAAGTCTTATCTGAATTCAGGCATTCTGCACACTATCTCATGCCATCTTCCCTGCTATTAAGTTTAAACCTGCACACAGCAGGCATTCCTTCCCAGGACACACATTATTTTGTGTCTAAATACCAGAACTGATGAAGACATTCAAGTCAGTAAAATTTTGTATCAAGAAATATTTCTACTCCTTTAACATAATTGTAGCATCAAATCAAGAAATGTTCAGCATAAAATTAATTGCTGTCTTGTTCATATAGTTACCAGGAAAGTGAGCTGTCTCAGCACTGGTGACAAGCTGTGTCCCACAGGGGTCCATACTGCAATCAGTGCTATTTAATGACTTCATCAATGATATTGACAGTGGGATCAAGTGGATCCTTAGCAATTCTCCAGACAACATCAAGCTGACTGGTGTGGCTGATACACCTGAAGGACAGGATGCCATCTAGAGGCACCTGGACAAGCTTGAGAAGTGGGCCCATAAGAACCTCATGCCATTTACCAGGACCGAGTGCAGGGTGCTGCACCTGGATCCAGGCAACCCCCAGTATCAACATAGGCTGGGGGATGAACAGATCCAGATCAGCCCTAGTGGGAAGAACTTGGGGGTGCTGGTGGATGAGAGGCTGGACATGACCCAGCAAAGTGCACTTGGATCCTGGAGAGCCAATTGCATCCTGGGCTGCTTCAAAAGCAGCGTGGCCAGCAGGGTGAGGGAGAGGATTCTGCACCTCTGCCCTGCCCTTGTGAGACCACTCCTGGAGTGCATTTGGCTGTGGAGTCTGCAATATAAGGACATGGATCTGTTGGAAGTGAATCCAGAGGAGGGACACAAAGATGATGAGGAGGCTGGAACATTTCTCCTATGAGGAATGGCTGAGACAGGTGGGATTGTTCAGCCTAGAGAAGGCTCCAGGGAAGCCTTACAGCAGTCTTCTAGTACCTGAAGGAGGCCTACGAAAAAGCTGGACTTCTTACAAGGGCATGTAATTGTAGGATGAAGGGGAATGGCCTTAAACTGATAGAGTAGATTTAAATTAGATATTAGGAAGAAATTCTTTACTATGAGGGTGGTGAGGCACTAGAAGAGGTTCCCCAGAGAAGCCATGAATGCCCCATTCCTGGAAATGTTCAAGACCAAGTTGGATGGGCCTCTGAGCAACCTGGTCTAGTGAAAGGTGTCCCTACCGTCGGCAGGTAGGCTGGAAGTAAATGAGCTTTAAGGTCCCTTCTAACCCAAACCATTCTATCATTCAATGAAGTAACAATTGTGTGATTGTTTTCTACCATAGTTACAACACCTTATTTCTACAGAAATCAGGAACTTCTCTAAAATGCCACTTTCTTCTCCCCTCTCCATTTCAGATACTTACTTTCTGCTTCATGAGCATTTAGCAGGGACACTGGCATAGTACCCTGCCTGATGTCCCATATACTCAGCATCCCATCCTGGCCCCCTGTGGCCACAATATGCTGCTGATTGGGATGCCTATCCACACAGTGCAATGGAACTCTGTCCCCTGCCCTGCAAAGAGAAAAAAACAAAACAACCAAATAACCCAAACATGATTTTTTTATCTAGTTTCTATTTCCCCCTTCTTAATCCCTAGGAGTGTTGACAAGCAAGGTACCAGTATCAACAGCACCTTCAATTCCTGTACCATCTGATCACCCCAGGCTGAAGGCACATGACATCTACTGGAAACCAGAGGTATGGCAATCACATGAAGCTACAATCAGATAAGGATCAGGTTCTGTGCCCTCTGGTACACATCTAACATCTACACAGCATCTGACAGCTTTACAGGAGTGACAGAGCCTTGCATGCAAATAATACTTCTACATATACCTACAATAATAATCATAATAGGATTACTCTGAAGTGCATGATATAATTAGTTTCAATATATACTAAGAGTTACAAAGGGAGACTGGGCACTAACAAAATCAGGTACTTAGACCACAGCCTATTAACAGCAACGGGAATTATTACACAGACAACAACAGGATTGAAATCTAACTCATTTTGTTTTCTCACAGTACCTTGTAAGGCACAAAGTTACCATTCAAATACATTCCAAATGCCAGAAACCTTACATTAGGCCTGTGGACAAAAGCAAATATAAACAGGTAAAGAGTTTTGGGTTGAGGATTGAAGGGTTTTTTTCTCAAAAAAGAGCAAGTGTACAGGTGTAATAGTCTTTCAAAAGTTAAATCATAGACCAGCTAAACACAATGCTTAGGTCACAACAGTGGTTCAGCCATTATGCAGTCTCCTTTTGATTATTTAAACGCTAAAGAAGTTAAAATCCTTTTTAAAAAATCAGTAATTTACCATCCTGTTGTTAGGAAGCTATTAGGAGAGATTTGAATCAGATTATATAAAGTGGCACATGCTTTTCAGTAAATAAGTAAAAAAAAGAAGGTCTTACAAAGAAAATATTTGAGATGGCTCATTTCTTTGCTGTCTGAGGTCCCATATTTTTAACTGTCCAATTGAATTTACTGTCAAGATCTCAGTTGTGCGAAGGAAAGTCACTGCATGGAGTGTACTGCTGTCTGCATTGTCTGCAAGAGATGAGGAAAGCATTCAGGTAAACGTAGGGAATGCTAGTTTCCATATAATTGCAACAAAGTAACTCCTAATGGAGACTAAAACACAGCTGCTTAAACATCTTCATAACCTCTGCACTTTCAGGGTCGGAGACAGACCAGTATCTGCAAAAAGGAGCCCTTGCTTCCACATCAAACACTACTGAGACAAATCTGCAAGAAGCTGTATTAAATTAGCTCTGGTGCTAACAGACTACTTGTTGATTTCTAAGATTTCTTTTTGTAGTTCCTAGAAAAGGAATCAGTTCAGTCAAGTTTATGGTCTTCTAAAGTTTTCTCTATATGCCCAGCACCTACTGACAGGAAGCAGCTATGCAGCTTTTCATAATGGTGTTCTGAACACAAGAAACAGTAACTCAGGCTGAAAACATTAAGCACTTTTATACAGAAACACTTAATTCACCAACTTTTAGACCTTTTCTGAACCGCCGACGTGATATCAAGTTAAATCCGAATTATGCTGTACTTATTAATAACCAAATAGCTAGGCTCTTTTTTTCAGGTTCTTTTCTACAGTGCTTCTTTTGGTCAGAGTAATTTACAATATCAAACAATTCACAGCTTTGAGGTGAAACTTTTGAGGCCTTCTGAAAAAAAAGACACTATTTTCTTATATTTTATTTCTGTTACTATATATAAACTTTCCATCTTGATTATGACAGGATAACTTCGTTAAGTCTACTTTCACCTCAAGTATTTTAAAATTCTTTGAGTAAGCCCATACTGAAAATGTAGGTGAATTATTATCTTTCTGCATAAGATAGAAACATTTTCTGATATTGTCACAAAAAAAGTTACATTGATGCCTGCTTACACATATTTGAATGACTTCTCTGCCTACTGTTTAAACTAAAGCACAGGGGAAGAAAAAACTCACCAAAACACCATTAAAAAGAAATGTTAGATTACTGAACACTGAGGTTCTATAGGATTTAAAATTTTATGACAGACTAATACTAACTGATTTAGCAATTATACATCTTTATGGCTCCAAAGGACTTTTACATAATCTCTTTAGAGATTTTTTTTCCTACCTTACCTGACTACAAACCTATTAACTTGGTATTGTACTCTTAAATCCAGTAAATAATAACAAAATACCAAGGCATTCCTTTGAATGAACTATTGAATGAGGTACAAGAGTTCTATCTTCATTTCAAGACACGCTGAGGCTTCAGCTCAGCGCCTGGAAACTGTCAAGGTGTCATTGAATTGGGAACCAGTAAAGCAGATTGCTTACACCATAGAACTCAATCCTGAAGAATCTGAGAACATCTTCCAAGATGTTCTCTCTCTTCCCTCTCCAACTTTTACTGTAAAACCATAAACTTATAAATACCTGAATGAATATAGAAATACATCTGAAATATGCTTTAAGTATTTGAATTTTGGAGGGATATAGGAATAATCTGGAACAAACACATTCAACTTGGAATACTGAAAACAATTCTCAACTAACTTTTTTGTTTTGTTATCATAAGCTGAAAGCAAACAACCCCCTCCAAACCAGACTAATTTAAACAGTTACTTGGCATACCTATAGTTCTTACTGCATCTTTTTGGTCAGCCCTGAAGAGATTTATTCTACCATCTTCTCCAACAGTGACAATTTCTGGATTGCTGCAGACAACTCCGGTACAGGCTGCTCCACCACACGATGTGTCTTGATCCACATGATAATGGGCTTTCTCCCACCGGTGGTTGGCAGATAATGTCTAAGTAGTAACCAGACATGAAATTATGGTCTTAAATAATGAACCTGATAGAAGAAAGCTTCCAGAATATTCATGAAACCAGAACCAAGCTCCAGGAAACCCACCCTATCTCATGGGAATGAGAGCCTCCTATACAAACATGAATCAAGAGATCTAAATTTTCAGCAACTTTTAAGCATACAACCCTTCCACGAAACATTAATTACTGCTTCTCTGAACAACTGTTTTCACATGACCTAGCAATAACACTATGGACTCTAAAATTATTTTCACTAAGTTGATGCATTCAATCTTTCCCCAGGACAGAGAAAAAGGACTGAGGCCCTTAGAGTATAAGATCAGATTCAGATCCTGATTACAAGGAACTTAGTTTATTTTAGATACCACACCGAACTATCATCAGACATTTACCTTTACTGTGTCACTGTGAACATATGTAAAGTAATTATGCATTTATTTTCAGTGATTTATAATCAAAGCAAAAGACTACAGATTTTATATATCTTCCTTCACATGACACTCATGAGAATTCATTCATGAATTTCGTATAATTGAACATGAGTCATTTAGTTCAAGAATGCAAAAACTCTAATAAGGCAGGTACAAGTCCATTAATGCCCACTCCCCCAAAACACTCTAATCTCTTAAAGTACATTTTCACTGAATGGGCTACTTGGTTACAGATACACATGAGGAGATACCCCAGTGTGTCTCACTCTGGAATCTAGTTTATGTAGCAGGTGTGCAAAATGCTTTTTTCTTTCCTTATATGTAAAAAGTCAAAGCTTTTTCTAACAGACTTTAGAAAGCAATAAATTTTGGTAGGCAAATGTTTCTTATGGTAAGATCAAAGTGGCGTGTATTACACAGAAGAGCATCTTAAAACCCATGCATGTTATGTACCTGGTTATTTTGATGATGACGGAATATAGTTACAGTTCCTGTTGATGAGGCAACCACAATTCTCTCTTGATCCAAAAACTAGAGGGAGATAGTAAAAATGCTATTAGTCAATGTTAGAACCAAAGTAATCATTTTGATTTTAGAGTAACCTAAATTATTGGTAGGTAGAAGGGAAAAAACAGAAACCCACAAGAAACAAACCCACAAGGCAATATTGATATTGTCACTTTTCTTCATAAGAATATTTGGCCAATCTCAGCATTTTGATAGTTCACTCTCATTTAACTTCTCCCAAGAGACAACTTCTTCAAAAAACCGGATCTATTCAACACAGCTATTTTACCTGCATATCCATAACATCACCGTTGTGCTGGATGTCACACAGCAGATGAGGTTCTCCATGATATTCACCATTGAAGCCCGCATTTCCAAGGTCGCCAGCAGACCAGATGGAGATCCTATTATCCTGAACGGAAGAAACACCACAGTTACTCGAAAATGCTTTTGAAAGTACCTAGCAATAAGCCTCAGCCAAGGAAAGCAGTAGGCTGCGGGCTGCGCCCCGCTCCTGAGGAAGCCGCCGCCGACCGGAGGGAAGCGCTTGCCCAGGGGGATAACGCTGCCGTGCGGCGGGGCGGCCCCACGGCTCCCTTAGGGACGCGAGCACAGCAGGGTCGGGCGAAGGGCGGCACTGCCGGGCCGGGCAGTGCTCACGGCCGGCTCCGGCCCCGCTCTCCCGCACCAAGCGGCGGAGGCGCAGAGGACCGAGGCGG
>VZRL01002366.1:1022655-1082113 GCA_013397895.1 Origma solitaria | reverse complement strand
GGGCGGGGTCCCGGGGGCAGCGGGGCTGCCGTTACCGACCGCCCGGTGACCGTTACCGGCTGCGCGCTCCCGCGGCGCCCGCCCGACCCGCCGCCAACTGTCACAGGGAGCGGCGCCGGCGCCCGGCCGCGTGTGTCTATGCGTCCGTCTGCCCGTCCGCCCGTCCGTGTCTGTGTGTGCGTGTCTGTGTGTCCGGCCGGGGGTGTGTCCGTGCGTGCCCGGCTGCCCGGGCGGGGGGTGTGTGTACGGGCGGCGGCCGGTGTCGCAGGGCGGGCCGGGCTCTTGTTGCGGGAGGCAATGCGGCGGGCGGGGCGGCGCCGATGGCGGTCCCGGAGGGGAAGCGCCGTGCGGCGGCCGTGGCTGTTCCCGGCTTGCCGCGTCCCCCCCTCCCCGGCCCCGTTCCCGCCGCCTCGTCCCCGTCTGCCTTGTGCGAACTGAGGCGGGGCCGCGGCGATAGCGCCGGAGGGCCCGTGATCCCCCGCACGCACCGGGATCGGCGTCCGTCTGGCTTCGCTCTGGCCGGCGGGCGGCGGGAGTGGTGGTGTCGGCGGGCGCCCTCCGGTCCTTCAGGCCCGAGCTGAACAACGCAGCGGGAGCCGCCCGGTTTTGGGAAACGCGCCGAAGAGGCCGCGGCTGTTTGTGTTGGGTGAAAGGGGCGTGTGGCAGCAGTCCCTCCTCTCCTATCTCCGGCGGGGTCCGGAGTGGCTCCGCTGGAAGGGGTGGGCTGGGTCCGCGGGGAGAGGAGAGGAGCTGTCGGGGTTGCGGACTCGTGCTGTGACAGCCGAGCTTTGCGGTGGCTGCCTGGCACTGGGCGCTCCTGGTGCTCACCGAGGGTTTGTGCTGTCCCCGTGCTGAATGTGGAAGGTGTTGGGCGGGCTCTTCTTCGCCGATGTACTTCGCTACATCCTGAAGTCTGCAGGTCCTGAGAGGACGGAGCAACAACACCTTCTGTATTCAGAGCTTCCACTTTTCATGTTAGCATAGAATTAACCTGTGTTAAATATAGTGTCTCTCTTCTCTGCTCCTGGCCTTTTCCCTTCCTTCTCTGTAGTCCATGTACTAGATGTAAAAGGATGTAGATTTGGAGCCTGTATTATGGCAGTTGTCTCCTATTTTAGTGATGCCGCAAGACCACAGACAACTTCAGCTGTGTGGCCTCCTCGTTATTCTGGAGTCATAGGAGAATCAGCCTTGTTGTTTTCTCCTTTCTCCTTTTCTCTGCTTATGTTAGATTATCTGATTCTGTGGTCTTTTCCAGTGTTTTCTTTCGAGAACTGTCGTATCCAGAAGAATAATATATGCTGAAGTGACTTTCAGTTTTGCTGTAAAAACTATTAATCATGTACAGTTTCCTTGTAAAAATATGTTTTGTAACTAGACAGTAACTTACCTAGTTACAAGACTTGCAATGCATTTTTTTTGTTGTTTTATTCTGCAACTGGAAGGGCTAGAAAGACTGTTTTAGTGCAATACTGTTCTCTTGCACAGCAGGGAAAAACTTTCTGATGTAAAAATCAATGTTAAGCTCCAAAATACATCCAAATCAGTTATTGCCAGAATTGTCTATGATGCTCAGAACCTGAAGGCAAAACCAGTTTCTTTGTTGCAGAAGACAATGACAGTTTTTCAACACATGGGAACTGTTTAGGGCATGGCAAATAACAGTAATGACAAAGCTAAAAACCATTGTAGTTAGTTAGTACACAGCAATAGCAGTATAGGAAGAGGAAAGTAAAATAGAAGTGCTTAATATTGTAATCTCAAAGAATGCAGTGGTGGTAATTACCTGAAAAGTTACAGTTTGTAATTTCACCCTCTCTGTTTTGCATATGCATGCCCAAAATGTTTTGAGGGGTGTGAAATAGGGAAATAGTGGATTGGCAATAAAATATTGTGGAAGCACAGAGGCTTTTAATCTTACAGCAAGATTGTGTTGTCAGCCTTGGTGGGACTCCGGTCATGGTGTAGGGCTTTATCAGTGCAGAGGCAGATGCTGAATTAAGACCATAACTTTTAAGTTTGAGTTCCTCAGGTAAGATGATACCTTGTTGCTAAAGTTGGGAACAGATTTAGAAGAAAGTACTGTTTAATGTGATACAATTCTACCAGATATGTTTTAACAAACTTAAAAATTATTGGTTACTTAGAAAGACTAAAAGGTTCCAGAGGATTCCTTTGGAGTAGTAGATCCCTCAATGTATTTTCCCCTCTCTAAAAACAGCTACATAGCATTTACAGCATTTTATGCTAGAAGTAAGAATGCAAATTGGATGAGGTTAATTTGATGTTGTCCAGTGTTTGTCTTGTGTGTAACTTAGTAAATGGATGTGTAATTTAGTGTATATTTTGTATAACTTAAAGAAAATAATGCAGGTTGTAGTGACATCCTGGTTAAGAGGTTCTTTCTCCTCCGTGCTGTATGACTGGGTCACTTTCTCATGACTTGTGAAACATCAAGATTTAAACTCCTCAGTGTCTGTAAGCTGTTGTACTGTTATGGTTAGAGAAACAGTGAACTTTGTTATGGGTAGGAGGGCTGAGGAGAATGGGAATTTATTAAGCTGGTTTTGCTTCCAAATAAAAACATCATTGGAAGATGCCTGTAGGCTACATATTCTTTTCTTTAAAACAGCTATAAAGATTGTTCTTCATTATAAGCTGTTATTGACAGTTACTAGTGCTTCAGTTTTGTGGCAATGATGTTCTCTGTTTCATGACATTTGCTTTAGTGTTCACTTCACTGTTGCCTTAACTATAGAATTAACTTTTTTGTAATGGTAACAATCATTGTGTTAGGGCAGTGATAAGTGATTTTGGGTATTTGCAATGCAGATTTAGGCAAGTATTCTTTATAAGCCTTAACTTTGCTTTCATGTCTTAAAAGGGACAAACTAATAAAGAGGGCCCTGGAACTTTGCATATTTTTCACTGCGTTCTTAGGGACAAGTGACTGAAGAATGTTGCAGTACACTGTTTTGTTGTTTTGATTTTTAACTTCTTGTTGCATTGTGAACTTGTTTTTTCAGTGTTAATTTGAGGCATCATAGATGCATAATTTGACATACGCAAAATAGACTTGTTTAAAACGCACTCTTCACAGCAAAAGTGCTGTCCTTGGATGTGCTGTTGCTATGAGGTATTCAGCTGCTTTGTTTCAGTGATTCTTGAAAGTACTTCTCATTTTTTAAATATGCCTTTTTAAAATCTGAAGGATTCTTTCTGCATTAAAGCTAATTAAAACAAATATTTTTCACCTTTACAGAGTAATTATTTAAATCTTTGCTTCTTCCTGACTGAAAATAGTCAAACATATGCCTTCAAACTTGAGTAAACTTTCCCCCTAAAATATATTTAAAGTTAGATCTTTTAGCAGACCACATTTCTAGGAAGCTATCTAAATGAAGGTTACTGTAGGGTTATGCTCAACACAGAAATAATTGCCCATGTTTAAATAACTAACTCTGACCAGAGTTTCTTTTTATTATGAATCTGCCAAATAGAGGTGCTGAGGAAGGAGGAAAAGACTGGGTAATTGGTGAATTATTTACTGTTCCGGCTTTTGGTTGAAAGTCTTTAATCTAATTTAGTCTAAATCTGTAACTTTCCCCCCCTCTCTATATCTTCAGCTGTCCACTGGTAGATCACCCTTGGTCATTTTGATTTCCTTCTGTCTTTCATACTTGGGCTCTTGCCAAGTCCTGTTACTTTACACACCAACATCTTAGAAATCAGCTTTTCTTTCCCACCTGAAGGACTGAAGAATTGGTTTCCTGTCCAATTCACAATCCATCAAAGTTCATCAAATTTCCTTATTGCATCTTTCTCTCCAGTCAATATGTCATGCTACCATATGACAAGCATGCTTTGCTTATTTTTCTTATCATGTTGTGCCAATGGTGTTTTCATCACATATACCTGCGTTTGTATCCACATTTCTCAGTGAAAGTGAGTTAACTTGGCTGTGGCTAAAGTTGTTAACCATCTGTGGATTTGTTTCTTACTACATTCTTTTACCTACCTCACCTAATAAACTTTTATCACAAAAGTTAGTAACTCTAATTTTCAAGATATCACAAATTCCATAGAGTTTTGAGCCTCACATAAGACCAGATTCCTAATTTTTCAGTGTGAATGATGCTTCAAATGAGTATATATTCAAATATTGTCAGGGTTTGAGAATTCTGTTGTTAAACATGCTAAAGGTATTTTTCCAAATGTTTTATTATTTAGATGTTAAATAATTAAAAATGACATCTTGCACACTTAATCATGATGAAGGCATATCTACAATGAATCTGCACCTTCGGTGCTGGTTTCTGGTTGCTGAGGACAAACTCTTTGGGAGCTACCATGAATGGGAAGGCCATTGGATATATTAAGCCTAAACTAGGTTCAGCAAGAAGTAAGCATTGGTTCTGTTTTGTTTGTTTCCCCTGACATGTCTTTTCCCTTGGTTTATCCAAATCTCTTCTGCATCTGTCTAATTTTTCTTAAGGAAGAGTAATGTGACTTGGATGAACATGAAGAAGGGAAATAATAATAGAAAATTAAACCAAATTTAATGACTCCCCTGCACAAGCAGTTATGCTGCCTGTTGTGTGCATTCAGTGACCACCCTTTCCTTCATCATAAATTTATTGAGGCCTCAGTGATTAAGTGTTATAACTTATGACCAGGTAGTGAAACAGCTGGAAATTGAACTATTTTTTTAAATTAAAAATGAACACATCCACTGATATGTTAATTTAAGAATATCTAAAATTTCTTACATTTAGTTCATGTCTCAGGTGGCAGACTTGAAATCTGCAATGAACATTGAGATTTAAAAAAAATTTCTTAGCAAGTAATTTGAATAGTTGCTGTGAAACTTTTTTATTTTTAAGAAAGATTTAAGTATTTGTTAATGGTTTGCCTGTGTCAGTGAAATGTCTTGAAGGAATTTCTACACCTTGATCTTTTAAGAGGCAGGCCTTCAAGTAAATCAAGACAACTAAATATCCCAGATAATAGGAAATGATAACAGGAAAAAACCTAAACCAAATTTAAGAATATTTATCACATTTTATTGGTGTATGAATTAAAATAGTGTTCTTTGCCAGTTCTTTGTTGCTGGCATGGTTTTTTTCCTTAATGTTAGACAGGGTGTCAATATAATGTTAAAAACATACCCATACTTTCCCAGAAACTCCCAAAATTCAGTGTGTCGAAGTCCATGTCCTCTATCATTCAGGAAAAAAAGAGAGCATTTTTTGGCTGATTATTTACATCACAAATCTTTATAATTCTTAATAAATAATTTTAATTTAAAATGTTTAGTTCTTTTGCTTGATTGAAGATATATTTTTATTTTTGTATGTGGATAGAATGGCATGATACATTTTTCCCCTGATGGTCTGAGCTGCCTAGTAATCCGTAGCAAAATGGAAATGATTTTCCAAATCTGTCCAAAACAGGTCATTACTGTTGTGTGTGAGCATTTTAAAAAGAGTGAATTTCTATGGTTTAGTTTCAATAAAACTCTAGGCTTTTCTTTTAATACTACTGTTTCTTTAATCCTGATGTAGTATTAAGAGATCACTAAGAGCTATTGGAAAACCTAGAAAGAAATACATAATGTTCATGTTCTTTTGAATGATTGTTTATGTGAGTGTTGTCCTTCAAAGTCATGTTCTTTAATGCCACATAACACTAAGTAAATAATTTTATTACATTTTTATTAGGTTCATTTTATTAATATTTTAAATTTTAATTTAAATTACCAACATTTGACAAAAACTAAGTGAACTCTTTCAAAGCTTGAGATTGCTAAACTTCTGGATTTCTCCTGGACTGGCTGACTTGTGAGTTATGTTTTAAGACTTCAGAACCTGAATACTATAGTAGTGGACTTGAGTTTTAAATGCTTGCACTGTTGAAATCTGAGAGGTGGTCAGGCAAATACAGCTTCAGAAATTCTTCCTAATTTCTGCTGGTAGGACAACTAGCTCTTTGTCTTTTTGTCCCATGAGTCAGGGTTATGTTTTACTGTTCTTCTGATCTTCCTCACCTTTTGTGTAGTACTAATGCCTATTTTTATGAAACCATCTTCATAATAACAGACTGTTGATGTGGTCTTGCTGTTGGTCTGAACAGCAGTGGCTTTTCTGAAAACAGATCTGCAGAGTGGTTGCATGGAATCTGCTCAGTAAGGTGAGAGATGTGCACCATCTGCCTTTCTTTACAGATCTACTAAAGCTGTAAGTAGTTTTGCCTCAAGCCTTACTGTGAAGAGAGTTCCTTCTCTATCTGTCGGATCCAGCTAAGTTTGTCTTAACTTCTACAACATTTTTTAGTTGCTACTGATGGTTGTTGCCAGTTTGTATTGAACTCTTCGGTTTTGATATTCTGTGTGATGTTTAAGTGATGTTCTGCCCTCTCTAATGTTGAGGGATTGATGAGTGCTCGTAGGTTAAGTCTTCCTCATCTGCACATGGGTGTTAAAGTTCATTGGAAGGTGTGGTTCTATATTTTTGCATGCTGAAACTAACCTTAAAGTTACTTTCTTCTTTCATGTACTCCCCACAGTTTCTTCATTCAGCTGCTGATACAGATTTAGACAAAATCAGCATAACCATTTTGATAAATATAAGTACATTACAGACAACTTCTCTATGAATCTGTGTGCTGGAAGGTTGTGTTAGCAGGCCTTTCTCCTCCCCCAGAGAAGAAAATGGTTAATACCAACTGTGCAGCTTTGGTCTACAGTATGAGGGGACAATACAGCTGTGGTTAAAATGTCTAAATTAGTTACCTGCAGATTTTCACATCCATGAAAATGAATGGAAAACTCTTACCTGTTACACCAGAATGGATGGGTTGAAGGTGATTCTTATTAGGTAGGGAAGGAATACTACCTTAAAGTAAAAGCAAAATGTTGACAGATAAGTCTGTATTTAACTGAAGCTTGAGGCTGTATATTAGTTTGTTGTGTTGAACCTAGCTTATGATTCCCATGTTTTACCTCTGCAAGTTTTGAATAGCATTTAAATGGTAATTGGATATTTATTACTACTACTATTACTACTACTACTACTATTATTGCTATTATTACTATTGTTACTCCTATTATTTTTAGTTTCTCCCACTTTGGGGTTTTCATGGGATTTGATATTTGTGTTCAATTTCTGGACTCTGAGATTAGCTCTGATGGACCCTTGCTTTCCTCCATCTTTCTGTTGTGTCTTTGAACGATAGATTCTCAGCCGATCCCTTCCAGTGAGTTGTATGCATCATCCTATTTGGATAATGTATTATTGTGAATCCGAATCATAGTGACAATAGATGGGCAGCTGAGTATTTGAGGCAGATAGCTCTTAAATTGCAAAGGACAAGAAGTTTGCATGTATGAGCAGTTTAAAAACACTTGTTTACAAACACCATCTCTCAGTTTCTTTAGCACAAAGAGCTCTGTATGTTTTAGGGTCAGTGTCCTTTATTGGATCTTAGGGTGCTGATGCATCACTTCTTGTTCAAAGTGCTTTCTTTGTGTTTATGCTTTACAGTGAAATCTTCCTATGCTCATTACTTAAATAAAATTCTGTTGACTGAATCACATTCTTTCCCATCTTTTTTCTTCTTCTGCTCAAACAAAAAGACCCTGACTTTAAAGATGTGAGTTGATGAGTGCTTAAAACTAACGAACTTCACATTGCTTGCAAATCAAGATGTGGTTCTGTTCAGCCGACCCTCCTCTAGAAAGCTGCTGGCTGGTTTGCATGGGTCAGGTGGAGACTGTCATTTGACACTGTCCTGCATATAGTTATCCTTGTCTCTAAAAGGAAGAGGCAGGATTAGATGGATGGAGCGTTTGATGAATAAGGAATTGGCTGGATGGTAGCACTCAAAAGAGTTGTAGTCAAAAGCTCAATGTCCAAGTACAGACTGTGATAAGTGGTGTTTGTTCCTTGGTGGAATTTAACACCTTTGTCACTGACAGTGGGATCAAGTGCACCGCCAAGTTTGTTGAGAGCAAACTGTCCTGGGCTGCATCAAAAGCAGTGTCACCAGCAGGTCAAGGGAGGGGATTCTGCCCCTCGACTCTGCTCTGGTGAGACCCCACCTGGAGTGCTGCATCCAGCTCCAGGACCCCCAACATAATAGGGACATGGGTTTGTTAGAGTGAGTCCAGGGAAGGGCCATGAAGATGATAAGAGGGCTGGAGCACCTCTCCTGTGAAGGCAGGCTGAGAGAGGTGGGATTGTTCAGCCTGGAGAAGCAAAGACTCCAGCAGACATTACAGCAGCCTTCCAGTACCTGAAGGGGCCTGCAAGAGAACTGGACAGGAACTTGTATTTGCAAGGGCATTTAGTAATAGGACAATGTGGGGGGATGGCTTTAAATTGGAAGAGATAGGTTTAAAGTAGATATTAAGATGAAATTCTTTACTGTGAGGGCTGGTGAGGCATTGGAACTGGGTGTCCAGACTAGTTGTGAATGCCCTTTTCCTGGAAGTGTTCTAGGCCGGGCTGGATGGGGCTCTGAACAACCTGGTCTAGTGGAAGGTGTCACTGACCGTGGCGGGGGATTTGGAACTAGTTGACCTTTTAAGTTCTCTTCTATCCCAAATCATTCTGATTTGTCACATCAGTAATTTTAATCTACTTGAATTAATCTTTTGTAGCATAAAGCTGTATGTGCTTTGCATCATGCCTTAAGACCTCTGTATGTTTTAAAAATAGCATTGTTTTGCTGAATATTCATCTTCATAGGTGAAGTATTCTGCAGTGGTTATAGAGAAAGTATCTGAAAAGAAGCTGAACTATATGGATGCTGAAGAAGTTGCATGGTAAATGCTTTTGGGATCTGCAAAAGCATTTTTTTAATATATAAAGTCAGCAACAGGAGGTGTTTGAGTAGGTGTTATAGTTTGTATAGTAAGCTTGTGTGCTGGATCATGTGGCAATGACACATCCTCCTTTCTGATCTGGAAGCCAGTGTTGGTGTAAATGTTGACTGCTAGTATTTTATGGTTTGGTTAGAAACGTGTTTGATCAACAG
This sequence comes from Origma solitaria, assembly GCA_013397895.1. Taxonomy (NCBI): domain Eukaryota; kingdom Metazoa; phylum Chordata; class Aves; order Passeriformes; family Acanthizidae; genus Origma; species Origma solitaria. The sequence goes on along the minus strand of VZRL01002366.1, from coordinate 1,073,077 downwards.
TCAGGATATCATCAGTGATGTATCGAAGGCAGTTCTTTGAAACATAAGCACTTCAATAATGTATTAATTGCTAAATAAAAGACAAAATTAAAAGGTAGGTTTTTTACTTGTTCCCAAGTCCATGGTGCCTTTTCAGACTCTTCTTTCCTTGCTCTCTGACAGCCAACTGCCCAGTTTCCAGGTTACATTCAACAGTGGTATATTCCCACCTTCAAATCCAAAGACTGCTCTGAGCTCTTTTCCTGTTTTCATGGTGTTATTTGTGGAAAAGAGGCAGACCAGAGAGAGTTTTCAAAACATGCTCCAATTATGTCAAGTTGTCATTGCCACAGCCTCTGCACAAAGTAACTCTTGAACTTGGCAGGCAGTGCTCCGCTGTTAAGTACTTACTTTTCGGCTTCAACCCTTTGAAGCTTGGAAGTTGTGCTGATATAATTCTGTTTTATTAGAGTTTACTTTTTATTTCAAGCTGTCAGTGAGTTTGTGTATTATCATTTGCTTGTAAACACTTCAATATCTGATTTGTTCGCAGTACTGATTATCAGTCTTGAAACCCAACAATCTCCTCAAGGAGAGTTTTTTGTGCATGTTATAATTGGAAAGGATATTCTACCTATATACATTTAATTGTGGATTATTTTCTTGCAATATACATCTTCATTTTAAGATTTATAAAATGTGTTTCATTAGCATTTTATTAGTAGTTAATTTATTTCTGACTGTTTTAGTTTTTTGGTTGTTAGAGATGGCATGTAATTAGAATGTCTTCTTTGCAACATAAGCTTCTATTATTGGCTTCCTTGGGGGATATACTTGTTTTCTGGATTTAATTGAGAATTTGATAGAGACCTGTTCCAGACAGAATTAAGATCCTGGCAGCTGGTCATCTTGGGACTGACTATTGCAGGAAAGAAAGGACTTTTGTTGGAGTTCAGTACCTTGCAGTTGCTATGTTTCTCTATATTCAGCTGTGAGACTAAGAAAAAATCTTACTGTTATCAACACAATAAAAATTACAACTAAGTCAATATTGACTTTACTGTTTAGGGCTTGACTGCTTTTCTTAATTCCCACCTAAAATTTGGTGTTGTCTCCATTGTATAATAAGCAAATTTGAAAAGCATACTTAATCTGTTGGGGGATAACTGAGAGGGTGTAATTTTTTTAATGAAGATGGAGTGTTATTCAGTAATTGAAATAAATGACTGACAACAGATTCAGCTTCTCCCACAGGTTCTGCTGGGGACTCTTAGTATGGGTAACTTTCTTCAATTCCTATTCACTGATGAAAAAGATGACAATAATCAAAGACAGTACAACAGTCAGCAAATCTCATGATTGTTTGCTGAATAAGAGCATCCTGAATGCTCAAAATCTGTAGAATATTAGTAGTTTCTGTTTTCAGGGGGTTTTTTGTAATTTGCCTGTGAGTGTAAGCATCTCATTTCATAGTTGTATGTACTTTGACTGGAACAAAGTTTTGTGAAATTAGAGAAGGTTCTTGGCTTCACCATAAGGCCCTGCAGTTTCTCTTACAAGCTGGAAGCTTGTTCCTTGTACTCTCTGCATGTTTATTCTACAAGGCACAAAAGGAAAGAGCAGGTGGCTACCTATAGTTCTAGAATATATGCATGTATCTGCATGTCAAGAAATAAATCCCTATTTTAGACCTTTCCTGAGTGCTTCTCAGCTGCCACTTTTTGACATCCCTTCAGCCTCCCAGAACCTTTGTCTCTTCACTTTTGTTATAATAAGCCTTGCTTACTCTCCTTTTGTAAAAATACATTTGTTTTAGAGATAGGAACTTCTTAGTGATTCCTAGTGAGACTCTAAGAGTAAAATTTTGATTTTTTTTGTTTTATCTCTGTGCTTTGTTCACAGAACTGCTGTACAACTAATTCAACTAATTTTAAGTGATCAGAAGAAAACTGTTTTTTCCCCTTACTGTCCTATGTTGTTACTGCCAATGTGTTAATGTTTTTGCTCAGTAAGTAAACTTATGAACTGCTGCAAATGCCTACTGGCTCAGATTTAAAACCTTGCATTGAAATGAGTTTCCTCTAACTGGAACTGCTGTAGTATTCAATTCAAAATTAAGTCAAAGGATGTGATATGTGTAGTGTGTGGGGACTGTGAAGGGGAGTGTATGCTTTTTCTGGGACTTATCAGACACAGAAATATTTCTGAAAAATAATATTTTTTAAAAAGGACTTGTTTTCCTTAATAATTTCCTCGGTAATAGTATATTCCTCTTGCAGTTCTATGTGATACTTTGTCTTCAGACGAGAAAGGAAAATGATCTGGCGAGTTATTTTGCTCTCTGAATTCAAGCCTATGTTATATAGGATAATTAATTCTGGACACAGATAGCAGATAAGAAAAAAAGAAAGGAAAATCCCATGATTAATAGGTGTAGTTGGGAGCAGCCTGTGAGCAGTCAGGAAGGTCTCTGCTGATGTTAGCCCAGTCCTAGGCACGAGGGTGTTTTTGTTGGTGGTACTTCAAAAAAACCCACTGGTGCAACTTCAGGACAATCTTAGAAAAGTTCCATAATCTGATTTTCATGTTTTGGGTTGGATTTTAATGGTGCTCAAATGATATATGTATGTATTTATTTTTAAGTATAATTTTGCAAATAAACCTTCATGTAAAGCAAATAGTTAATGAAGCACTCCATCATTGCAATGTCAGTTACTTGTAGTTTATATTATATCTTTTCATGCAAGTAATTAGTTAATTTCTTCCATTTGTTTTTTGTGGTTTCTGTTGTTCAGAAATGTCTCTTGAGAACTTCAAGAAATAGAATTATCTATTTTATTCTGTTTTAAAAAAAACCTGTGAATAAAATTGCAAGGGAAAATAGCTACATGACATTTTACATGCATGTACATATTTTATTTTATTTTGAGAAGTGAACAAAGATTCAGACTGTTTTGATATAAAAACTTTTTGGCCTCAGTCTGTCCCAGCATAAGAATTCTGATTCTATAGGAGTTTCTTTACAAAAGGATTTTTTCTTTACTAACACAAGACAGACAGATCTTGAAATCAAAGCACTGAGTGGTGATGCTTCAACTTCACATTTCTAACTTGCTTTTGTATATTTTGCAGTAATTACTTGTATAGCTTCTTAGAAATATGAAGTATATCTTGTTTGGTGTGTATAGTAACACTAATTTCTTACTGACTACATTGGCAGGAATATCAAAGGTGTGCATGAAGTTGAGTTTTCCAAGGGGGTAGATCTTTTCAAATGGTTTCAGAAAAGCATCTATAACTGCTGGTTAAGTCTTGTTCAAAATTCACTGGCTTAGGCGTTGTTTGATCTCTGTAACCCAGATTTCATTTTAGTATCACAGAGGGGTTTGGGCTGGAAGGGACCATTAAAGATGATGTGGTCCAACCCCTGCCATGGGCAGTAGGATGAGGTTAAGAGTGTTAGACATCTGTTTAGTCCTATGAATGTGTTAATGCATTTCACAGACCCTTGCATTGCAGAAGAGAAACAGTGCCTTCAATTTTATTTATTTGTTTGTTTATAGAAAATGGAATAATCAAAACAGACAAGGTATTTGAAGTAATGCTGGCTACAGACCGTTGCCACTATGCAAAATACAACCCTTACATGGACTCCCCGCAGTCTATAGGTAAGAGCATCTTGCAAAAATGAGATTGTTTTTGTTTGTGTAACTGTGACTGCTTTTGCCACTTACGTGTTAAGAATGTGAAAATAATTTTTTTTAATTTGGAAGGTTGTTTAGCTCTTCATCAGTTATTGGATACCTTTTAACTAAGTTTCAATTAGTTAAAATGTATAATATTTAAAATGTATAATAACAGAATGCAGTTGGCATATTTGGATACATCAGGTAGAGAGGTGTTTTTCAGCCAATATTAATATGTGTAAATATGTGTTTATTTTTCAAACCATAGTGATTTGTGATGGTGCAGCTGATGTTTAAATACTTAAAAATCATTTGCATGCAGTTTATGATAGAAAAAGTCTCAGTCTTTACAGAAATTATTTAATTGGGACAAATGCAAAGTTTCTTAATCCCTTATGTGAGATCTTTAAAATATGAAAATAGGCTTCAAATGGGAAGGTCTACTGATAGGACAGTTGCTTAGGACAGTTGTTTTCCAAGTCAAGAGAATTAATTATGTAAATATACTAATTTCTTTTTTCTTTATCTTCTCCCTGCCTTTAATAGTACATGGTGAGTGAATTTTATTAGGATTTTAGTTGTAGAGGAAAATTCAGAAATACTTTAAGATACATAAGCTTTTGAGTATGTATCTTCACAAAAAAAAATATAGGTGAGCATTCCTCCCATTCTCATAGGTGTTTGTTCTCATTTGCTGTTTGCAAAATACACGAGGTTGTTCTCCAGATGTTCTATAGTCACCACCACATGAAACTCAAACTAACAGATCCACGTTTTTACATAGGGCTGAATGAAAAAGGAATTACATTATTCTGGGAGACGTCATTTTTCTGACTTTAACGTACTTGATCAAGCTTAAGGCAGTATAGTGACAAAATGGAGATTTGTAACTGAGATCAAGGATAAAACCTTTTTTTTTTCCCCCCCATCCAGAGTTGACACAGCGTAGCTTTCAGCTGATGTGCCATAACTCACTTCTGGTATAGAGTACCTGTGTAACTGCTGGGGTGTGGATGTTGTATCCTGGATGAGGGTGACAATGAAGGCATTACATTTTACAGTCAAGGGGATAAAGATTGTAAGGTTGCTGTCTGAACAACAATGAACATCTTCCATTCTCTTGTTTTACAGGTTTCCAAGCAACAATCAGTGCTCCACATATGGTAAGCTTCAAACCTAGGTGATTAGTATAGGAGATTTTATAAACATGCAGATGCTTTTGAAATAAAATATTTACCTTAGTAAATTTAATGAGCAGTTGATTACAGTGACACTGTTGTGAACTGCCTACTGGTAGGCACAGAAAAGATTGATCAAGGTTTTTCTTGCAGATGTACAGTAATAGGATGAGGGGTAGTAGACAAAAAGTGCGACATAGAAAATTCTGATTAGTTTCTAGGGTAAAAAACCCCCAACTTTCGGGGTAGTTAAACACTGAAACAGGCTTTGCAGATTGTGGAAATTCTATTCTTTGATTGATATACAAAGAAGCTGACTGAACAGGATTCTAAGGAGCCTAATTTAAAATGCCCGTGTATTGGAAGAGGACTGGACCAGAGGATTTCCAGAGATCTTTCCAATGTAAATTACTCTGTAATTTATAAAAATGTAAGAATTCAGGAGTGGATGACAGTGATTCCTATAGTATGGTATTGCTGTAATGCCTTTAAATCTTTGGACAGGAAAAAAATGCATTGTACTGAGTTGCAGTTTTTTGCCAAGTGGTTTGTGATCAGGGTGTGCTCCAGTAGGGATTTCAGTGCATACATCTAACTCAGATATAATTTTTCTATGTTTCTTTATTTGAGATAAAAGGTGAATAGAAGCAAATATTTTGTCTTTACAATGTTTGGAAAGTGTCAAAACACAGTAAAAGTCTGCTTTTCTTGACTAAAAACTGTGTAGTTGGTTTAAAATTTACTTAGTTATCAATATAAAAATCAGGAATTTTGTATAGAAATGTTAACGATATTATTCTAAAAAAGATATAAAAAAGTACTGTGGCCAAGGGAAAAATAATTATTAATTATGCTTTAAAATTTCAAGTCACTCAAGTCATTATTTTTGATTTGTGCTGTGCTTAGCACTAGTAGTATATGAAGTGTTAGAGCAAAAAGGTAATATATCCTCTAAGCAAATGTTAACAATGAGTCTTCTAATTATTTCAGTTTTCTGGGTGGGATGGATTAAGCCGAATGAATGTTGTACTGGCTATCTCTGAAACATTAAAGAACAAATTGGTTTTTTAGTGTGCGACCTAAGCTTAGTGTGTGTAATGGTCCACCATATAGGAAAGCAAAAGACATCAAGTGTGTCTGTAGACTACTGCATTTCATACATGAGTCTGGCTATCTGCCTTTGTAAAACACAACTTCTTTTTCCTATTCTTTGATTCAGCAAGCCTGCAAGAAATACAGGAGATAGTTTTAATAGCCATTTTCCTTGATGCTCTGGAGCTACCTTCTTCCTAGCTAGCTTTTGTCCCAGCTTATTCCAGTGTATATAGCATAATGATAAGCTAAATTCTTTATTGGCCATGTACTGCCAGAATAGTCACCAGATCTGAGGAGAAATGAATTGATTTATGGTGTCTTTCCCAATGTATCAATAGAGTCTGTGCTAAAAGCTTGAATGGTCAGATGAGGCTATGTGTATGGATGCTAACCAAAAAAACCCCAAAAACCACTCATGAAATTTGTTGAAGCCAATGAAATAACGATGATTATGTCATGTAGTTAACTCCTTCCCCCCTATTTTTGGTGATAGAAATTATTCTGAAATTTCTTACACAAATGTTCAGGGCATTTTCCAAAATCTCTGAAGAAATGAACATATGTTGAGTAAAACAGACACTTAAAATACTTTGAAATTTCCTGTCTCTGTCTTCTCTTAGCACGCATATGCTCTTGAACTTCTGTCTGATCAGTTACATGAAGGAGCCAAAGCCCTCGATGTAGGATCTGGCAGTGGAATCCTTACAGCATGCTTTTCACGAATGGTGAGTTGTTTAGTTTAATCACTTGATCATCAGAACTGCTTGAACTCCAGTGTAACTCTGAAGTACAGGGCAAAAAAAGTATCCTTCGTACAGTGGACTGAAGTATATATAAATACAAAAAGTAATTTACTTGCCTGGGTGTGGTTGGTACCCATTTCTCACAGTAGCTGATAGTAGATGTTCAAGTTAAATGGTCCAATAAATTGTGTAATGGTGAAGAAACTGCCTAGCCAGGAGCTTGGGGTTTTGGGATTTTTTTTTTTTTAATGATTGCATTTTAGTTGTTGCTTTACATCTTGAAGGAAGAAGATGTTTGTTTTGAACAGCTCAATTTTTATTTTGTGTGGCTATGAATGTTCTCATTGTGATAAATTGTCGTGTATTCTTGCTATGGTGAAAGCTTAGTGAGACATGAAAGAATCTTATTTACAGAGGAAAATACCTTGTATATATGTAAATTGTCTTTGAATTTAATTGCTTTCTTTTCTTGTTGTATTGCACAAGCATTACTGTAAGTGTCCATTTAACCTTTTATGAGTTAGATATTAATTTACATTTTACACTCTTTCCAATAACTTAATCTCAGTTGTGCTATTCAGCCTGTACCAAAGGAATTTCCTGGGTTCTGCCCTATCTTCCATCAGGAAAAAAAAATGAAAGAATTTGGGGTTTGGTGGCTGGAGCTATAGTATTGTTAGACTGATTGATAAAAAGGAATCTAATAAATTCTTCCTTCTCTGTTTCAGGGCTTTATAGTTGCCTTATGACTAGCAGAGACCTTTATTAAACTGGCAACTAGATTTTTTTGTTTTGTCTTTCTGCAAAATTAATTAAATGTGCTGATACACTTGATAAATTGTCATTTAGATTTCTTTGCTACTTAGTTTTCTGTTTTCATGCATCAGTCTGAGTCAGCAATCACTTCTGTTTCCCTGTGTTAAGAATTAGCTAAGAAAGTTTAGGACTGGACAATGCGCTTGTAAAAGTACTTAGATTTCTAAGTGTTACCTGCAACATAAAAAAAAAAAAGTGAAATAAGTTGAAATAAGTTAACCAAACTGCAGTTTAGAAGAAATCTTAAATGTTACTTATTCAACTTTCTGCCTGTTATTTTTGGTCTGACTGTGTAGTCAGTAATCAAGTGCTAGCATGGGAATGCCAATCCTGCAAGCATTAAAACTTTTGTCCAAGCTTTGTCTATTTCTCACTATAGCTATGAATGCATAAAGGAATAGCCATTGTCAATAGGACCTATGTTAAATTGTGGTTGTGCACTTTTTTCTACTAAAACAGCTGCAGAGAAGTCACAATTAGCACGAAAAGGATATGAATGTCATATACCTCTTATGAATCCTCCTTGGTGGCTTGTAGTGGAATGCTTCACAGACATGTGCATTGTGAAAAATTGAGTAAATGCTTTCATTCTGTTTGATAGCATTGCTAACAGTAATGAAAACTTGAAAGAAATATATTATGGGAATTAATGGTAGAGTGTTTTGCCATCAAAATTCAATTGGGAATGTGTTTTTTGTGATTATGTCAATGTTGCTTCTCAGTCTACTTGAGATGTAGAATTAGTAGCTCACATTTGTGTCCCAATTGCCTAAGTGCACGTTGATGACAACTTTACTCTTCTGATGATAATCTCATTTGTGGCACCTCTGGGAAGGCTTTGTGTTTACTTAGACTAGTAAAGCATGTTTAAGATTTTTGTTTGGATTTTGTGATAAACTTATGTACACAGCTTGCAAAATTAAGTTTATTTAGTTTTGAAGGTTGCTGGCTAATTAAATGAATTATAGTTTTCATCCTGTAAGTATTGGATTCATGAAAAGAGTGAAGACTATTTTTATTCCTAACATGGAGATCCCAAAAATTGTGCCATCCTTCTGTTGTCTCAATTGCAGGTGCTTCACAGTTCCAGGGTAATAGACAGAGGTAACTGATGAGGACTTGTAAATAGCATAATGGACTGTCACACGCAGCAGGATGTTCTCTTCCTTTATCAGGCTCTTTCATACTCTGCCCATTTTGCTAAATTTTAATTTCTGTTCCTGTTTGGAATATGCTGGATCTTTTGCCAGTTTACAGTACAAGTGACTGCCAGACATTCCTCCAAACAGCAACCTATGGCTGTCATAATGAAAACTTGCTGCGTCTGGCTCTGTTTCAAAGGCTGGGCTGGTGGTCTGCCACTCGAATGAGAAAAGCTAACAACTGCTCTTTTAATGTTTTTAACATAGGACTGTTCATAAGAAAACAAAAAAAAAAATCCCTAGGATAACTAGTTTTTAATTTTCTGTGTCTTAATAACATTAAAATGTAAGATACAGAAACATAAACATAAACAATGCATTCATATGTGTCCAAAGACAGTTGTATGGCAACACGGGCTGCTGCTAGGACATACTCTGCCATTGTGTTCTTTGAGCTGGATCCTGTCAAAAGTAGTCAGATTTTTGAAGATTTGTATTGGTTTTGAATATTTTCTTCTGAACTAGATAAAATTCTAGAAGAAATACCTGTAATGGGGAAGCTTTTGTTAGTAGACCTTTTTTTCCCCTCAGAATACACAGAGATTTTATGGCCTTTTTTGAGTTATGAGCTCTCAGAAGTTCCACTCTTCCTGTGGAGGAGAGCTGTAAATCTGAAAGTAGATTCATGAATGCAGGGGTAAGTGGAAGGTAGTTTGTCCCTGAATGGTAATTGCAGCATTTACTTCTGAAAGAATAGGACTCTTGAGGTAACTTAGAATAAAAGGCATGATTTAATCCGTGAAGTAAGGTCTTCGCTAGAAAAACCTTAATCTTTAGTAAGTTCTGTTCAGTGTGAAAGGAGATTAGTTCTAGTCTTTTTACTTTCTATTGCAGGTAATGAAAACAAACATGATCAAAATTAACTTTTAAAAATTCCAGGAAGAAATCTCCACTAACAATATAATATAGCTGAATCACATCTCAAAAAGATCACTATAACAAGTATTTATAAAACTGTGCAGACACACTTTAAGTATCAGGTGCTTCTAGCAGTCAGGATTTGTCATTTCAAGCGGTAGTTTTAATGACATTGGGAAAATATACTTCCACTTTGATGCTTCTGTTTTTATTTTAGTGAAATGGGGCCAGGAAGTATAAATAATCATTCTGTAAATAAAACTAGCAGAAATTGTTCAACTGTGTATTTTTTATTCCAGGTTGGTCCCAAAGGACAAGTTGTAGGAATTGATCATATCAAAGAACTAGTAGATGACTCAATAAATAATGTCAAAAAAGACGATCCCACATTGCTGTCTTCAGGAAGAGTGAAACTGATTGGTAAGCATCAGACTGATATACTTACTAATTAAACTGATATTCTTTCTAACAGCTGGTTCAAAATGACTGAATTGGATGTTATTAAAAGTTCGAATTTAAGAAGTTAAACCAAAGAAAGAAGAGCCAAATGAAAACTTTGAAATCCAAGTTGTCTTTAGGCCTGTGAAAAACAGTATCTTCCCCCAGTTTTGAGAATATGACTTCTGGTAAACTCAATGAATATGTAATCATTGTACTAGAAAAGGTTAGCAGGAAAATGTTTTTTGGTGAAAATACTTAACATGCTGAAGATCTGTCATGTAAAATTTGCTATTTCAAATTGGGGTTGAATTCACAACTGTTTTTGAATAAATACCCTGTCGTCTAAATTTGGGTGTTTTAACAAAGCCTTCACACTTCTGATACAGTAGTTGAGAAAGCTGCATGCAAAGATTCAAGTGGGAAAAGTATTGCATTGACACTATCCACCACTGAAGTTTATTTCACTTGTTTTTAAAAGTGACAGTAGTTGTATGTTAGGGAAGTGATTAACTGACACCAAAGTACTTTAATGCAGTTAGAGTTAATGAGGGGAAATAATACCAAAATGATACAAGGACAGTGAATTGTTTTAAATAATGTTTTTTTTTACTAAAAAGAAGATTTCTTTAAAAATTTGGGGTTTTTGTTTGTTTGGGTTTTCATTTGTTTGTTGTTTGTTTTTCTTAGAAGATGCATGGCTGGCATGGGGGAAGGTATGATTCTATTCATTTAAGTTTAAAAAAAGAAGTTGAAGGTCTGGGTGTTTTTTGATACTTTTTACAAGAACACTTGGAAAAACGATGATTATGTGGTTTTTGGCTCTTAGCTTAATTACCCTTTTGATTCTTGGTATTTTTTGTAAATTAGGGACTTTTCTAAATATTTTTAAAGTAAGTTTATCAACATATACACATGTATAAAATACCATGTATCTCACTGAGAACACTTATGTCTCAGAATTTCTTGGAAATTCTTCTAGGGCTCTAGAGGGGGAATGAGGGAATAATTGCCATTGTTGCTGTACAAAAGCAATTTTGACTTATGTTTCTGGTTGTTCCTGAAACACAGTCTGGTGCTCTTGCAAGTGTATAATTCTAAGTAAACATAATTATCTGTATTGTCTTTGACTATATAGCAGGATGACTAAGAGACTTGTCAATAGTTTTGTTGTAAGCTACATTTTAAAAAAATGTGGATGGACAAGTAACACTTCTGTGGATTCAGTGAAGAGGAATGTTTCAACTGCGCTGGATTCCTGGGAACTGTTTAATGTGGTGCAAGAATCCAGACAACTGTTTCTTTAAAACAAAAAGAGCAACAGAAAACCCCCATCCCAAACACACAAACAAAAAACTGTGAAAACCTGTTGATTGATGATGGGAACTGTATGCATTGAGACCAAGTGTGTCAGTTGCTGGCTTTTCACAGGATGCTTCAGACATTCTACACAGCTTTGTCATACCTCACATATACCATTACTGCATTCAGGAGCACCAAAACTATTTTGGGGTGTCTCAGTAATAGAACTGCACTGAGAAGTTGAGAATCAGTATACTTAGATTAACATGTCTTTGTTAGTTTGTGCATGTTTTGTCTTTTTTTTGCGTATAGCTTGATTTTTGTTTTGTTTACTCTTAGTATCAGGAGAAAGGCTTTGAGGTGAATCTCTCCAGTGCTTCTACTTACCAGACTTTGGCTCACATGAGAATACTCCTGGAAAGCACAGCCTTTGTTTCCTTTTGGATGAAGCTAGGCAAGATTATTGTGCTCCAAGAAGCAACCAAACACGTTTGATACGTGGCTATTAAGACAATAAGACTTAGATCTAGACTGGAGTGATTATCCTGAAATGCATATGTTGCATGGACACCAGGTTCTCAGCAAAAACTTTTGCTGTTCAAATCTGCTTCTATTGTAGTGCACTATTTGCTGATGCAGCCATAGCCAGGGGGCATGAGGGATTCTAACCACAGGGAAGTCATTTTCTTCTGTGCTCATGCTACAACTCTGTGTGAAACAGGTCTGCATAGAGGCACTGAAGGCTTGAGTATTGTGATCAGCATATCAGGTCTAGGTTCATAAACAAGGTACAGAACCCTTTTATATCAAAAAGTCTTGACACTACTTTTTTCCTCATCACTACCTGCCACTCACCACCATGATTATTTCACTAACAGGCTGCATGTAACTGGAGATATGAGTAGGATAGATGACATTATTCAGAATGTAAGCACAAGCTGAAAATTTGGGCTGCTCTTTCCCCTTGGACATTGAATAATATAATAATTAGAATTACATTGAATATATGAATGCCAACTTAAGTAATTTTTAAATCTTCTGGATATTTAGAAGTGTATTTCCATTGTGGGTGAATAAGAATTTTTATGGATTTTAAAAGGGAAGGGCCATGCTGTACCTGATGCATATAAAGGAGCATGTTTGGTTCTTTTTCCCCCTTTGGTTGGGTGTGTGCTGTTTTTGAAGATGGTAGCTATGGTTTGGACTGTTGATTCTAAGAGCAAACGGATTAATGTTTTTGGGTCTATTTTACTTCTGTCAGTGAAGTGATAAGATGTGCAGAAGTCACATTCAGACTTCTGGACAGTGCACTAGGGACATTTGTGTCTCAGAATATGTTCGCTCTTCTTCAGAAGTGACAGTAGTTTCTTTCACAGCTACTTCTTCAAATTGGCAATCGCTTCTCTTGCCAGCAGTACAGGAGATCACTGCTTCTAATGCCTGCTGCTGCGCCCTGGGGAATGAGGGTCTGCCTCCTTGTGTAATTAACATAATTTGTAGCAGTATCTGTATGAATGAGCTAAAGGAGTCTTTCTCCCTTGCCTTCTCTGATGGAAGAACTGCTTTATACAGTAATACATCATTGCTGCTTCTTTAGAAGAGGTGTACAGTGCTACTAAGATAGAAAAGTATAAATGATATACTTGACTGCACTGAAGTCGTTGTTGCAGTAGAACCCACTTTGGCAGTCAGAGGGATTACACCCTGGAAAATACTGGAACTTTCATTACTGGTGATCTCTGTTGCCAGCTGATTTAGTGGAAATGGTGATCGATAGGGATGAGTTCTCTTGAAGGACAGGTAGTTCTTTCTTGGCAGCTTTTGTTTATGGCCCTTGGTTGAAGTTTGTGCCGGTCAGAATTGATGATATCAGGATTTATGTCACTGACCTCTAGGAGGCTTCTCAGCTACTGAGGAAATGTGCTCTCTTAAAGAGCATGGGTGTAGAGGGTCCTTGCCAGGGTCATCTTTTAGGACCTCATAAGGAAGATGACAAACAGTCCAGTTTTCATTGTTTCAAGGAGCTGTCCAGGTCTTCCTGTACAGTCTTGTATACCTAAGGGTGTTCTTGTTATCCCGATGGCCCTCTTTATCATGGAGTTCAAAATGAAACCTGCTGTGGCAACCATGTATTTTTCCTGCCTTGTGAGTTGTTGGAAGGCAAAAAGTTGACCAATTTTGAGCCTCTGACTGGGGTGTAGCACTTCTTTTGACTCTGAGTTTTAATTAATCTGTGACATTGGTGATTGCGTAGAAGTCAAAGCTCAGCCTGAAGATGGGAAACTCCAAACTACTTGTGCTGAGCAGAGGACTATGCTCATTAATCTCCATGATTTTTCTTCTTAACTGACTCCTGGGACTTGTGCAATTACAGAGTATGAATTGATGGATGGTTCAGCCTCATTTATTATGTTTGTTCTAAATAACTCCAGAGAGAGCCTGCCCAACTTGCTCTGAATTTGCTGTTAGTTTCCTGTGAATACTGTGGATGCCATATTCATATCATCTTCTTTTAAAACTTAACTCAGGGTCCAGTTTAGCTTATCACATTTCATTGGCTTAAAAAACCCAAACCATTACTCTTTTCTTTTGCATAACTGGGATGGTATTAGACATCTGTGATAGGATGCTTCTCCATGAGTTCTCCACCAAAACTAAAGCAGCATTGCTAAACTCTGAAAACCTTAATTACTCCTAGCATCTTCCAAGCAGCCACCTGGAGCTTTAGCCGTGGGTCTTACCTGGCTCTCTGTGTGTTAGTCCAGTGATTGTCTGCAGGAAGAAGAGTGAGGCCCATCTGCTGGCAAATGTGGGGTATGCAGAGGTTACTGCATTAATGTATGGCTGTAGGTGTGGGCTTTTCTTCCAACTAGTAGTGCAGTTGTAGGCATATAGTGCAGGGGAACACTTGCTTTTTCTTTTCTCACATTTGGAGTTTTCTGATATGTGCTTCTGACATTTAGTGCTTTGGACTTATGATTTGCAATATTTAGGATTGGTGTGAATGAAGACAAGGCAAAGCAAGTGTATGTTCTAAGAGGGTAAATGAGGGGGAAACTCACCTACATTGGAATTGGTAGGGAACATAAATGCTTTCAGTGTCTTTTCTCCAAACACTTTCATTATAAATCCGTGCTTTCTAATTTCAGGTGCTTCAATAGTATTTAATGTCTTTGATAAGCATGTGTGTGCACATATGAGAGTGTTTTTCTGCATTTATTTTACAAATGTGTTTATTTTTTTTTAAACTGACTTCATGTTTTTACTGCACAGCAAAACTTTAGTTGAAATCTGAGCATAGCTTTTACATATAGATATGGGAAATCAGTTGTTTTCTCCAGTCCTTTTGAAAGCATTTAAAAAAAAGAAGTGTTTTCTTGCAGTGGGAGATGGACGAATGGGATATGCAGAAGAAGCTCCCTATGATGCGATTCATGTTGGAGCTGCAGCCCCGGTTGTGCCCCAAGCAGTAAGCTTTTATGTTTTGTCTGTGTGTTTCTGTAATAGCCTAGCTGTAGAGAATGCTTTGCATACATCTCTATGTAAAATACTTGGTAGCTTGCACTGCTGGGAGTATCAGTGGGCAGTGTGGTATTACTGTATGGTGTGGGATTTTTGTCTCTGTTATAATTGGGCTTCCTGTTAGTTTGATAAAGCTGTATGTTCTAATAACTCTGCTCTAAATAAACATATTTTAAAATTACATGTGTGCAACCCTCTATTACAACAGTGAACTGGAGCATTTTCTTTAATAAGATAATTCAATTTTTGCAAACACTGAGTTACAAGATTTAAGCGCGTTTGCCGAGTTCCAAATCACTGAGCCTGTTGAAAGTAAAGTGCTCAGCTGGAAATACAAACAGTGCCATGTGTTTGTAGCTTTCAGAATGGATACAGGGCAATTCTTACTAGACAAGCTGAAGAGTAACCAGAAGCTTTAAAGTGTGCATACATGTAGTCCATTTTTGCAGATATGATTTTTTTTTTTCTCTTCCATTCGTCAGGCACATGATAATAGCATGATTTTGATATGCTAGATGCCAGTTAAGGTTTTTAAATCTTAATGAGGAATAGTGAAGGACTGGAGTTTGGGGTGCTGTAGGCAGATTGGGCCTTTCCACACCAGTTGGGGGAAGGGGGTGTTTGATTTTTTTTTTTTTTTTTTTTAAAACTTGGTTGTGGTTTTTAGGGTTTTTTTGAGGGAGGTTTATTTGTTTGGGTTTTATTGTTTGGTTTTTTGGGGGGTTTTTTTGCATGGGTGTACAGGGGGGTGTTCCCAACAGTTGACAATTAAGTGTTGACAGTTGACAATTAAAAAAGTAATTGAAAGCTTATTAGTGAATGAAACAGTTCTTAATTATAACTTTTGTTAGCAATGGGGATTAAGTATTTTTTCATGACATCTGGGAAATATGGAATTTTCCTTCAGACTACTGTGATTAGCTTCCTTTAACTGTGGAAAAAAAAATCCAAGCATTTCTGACATACGCTGTTTACTTGTCACTTATCTTACTCATATTCCTATATTTTAGACTAGTTTCATAAAAGGCTGTTCCATTCACAGAATGAAAGAGGAGCTGTTGGGTAGTGAGTGTGTTACAGAAAAAATTACTCCAGGAAGAGAAATTTTAAAAAGTCACCAATCTCAAATCTTATTCTGAGAGCCTAAGGGGAGATCAGTAATGCTCAAAATTTTTGATGGTGGGCCTGTACTGATGCACAATAACTGATGAGCAGTTAAAACAAACAGTTTAAAAATATTGAATCTGCTGTAAAAATAATTTGTGATTTACATGTTTCCCCCACATATATAGAAGATAAAACTGCAACCAACTCAGTTAATTAAATTATTTTACTGTAATACCAGTTGTTGTACCATGTTGCTGTGATACTCTCATTTTCAGTGCACTTTTTATTTTTCCTTATGGAAGTAGTTACCTACTGCATAAAAGTAGATAGATACAAAATGGCAAAGCTATTAATCTACTGTAAAAAACTTTGGATCCAGCTTCTCTGAAGTGGCTGGTTACATTCTAATTTCTGTGTTGTGTTCTAGCTTATAGACCAGTTAAAACCTGGCGGAAGATTGATATTACCAGTTGGCCCTGCTGGGGGAAACCAGATGCTCGAACAGTATGACAAACTAGAAGATGGCAGTGTCAAAATGAAGCCTCTGATGGGAGTGATATATGTGCCTTTAACAGATAAAGAGAAGCAGTGGTCCAGGTGGAAGTGATTTTCTGTTCCACTTACTTCTTCCACACACATGCAAGGTGAAAGGGTGTGAATTTTAAGCAGATAGACTGCAAGGCCTGCCTTTGCTGCTGTCATTGCTTTCTGCTCCTCCATACCATGAAAAGTGACTCAGTCTGCATTACTACATCACCCAAAGGAGGTTATGCTAAGTTTGAGTTAAATTAAAAGCAGAAGAAAAATATTGCATGGGTTGCACTTTGTCTCTTTTGGACATGTTTTCTTTAGTCTTTGGTGTGTTGAAGATTCTTATTTGTTGTTTTAAACACAGTATTTTCTAAGGTTAAACTTCAATTTTAATGAACTTTTTATAACTATTTGCCCAATAATTAGGGTGAAGTGTAAAATTTTACTTAATAAATACTGTTTTGTCCTGTAAGTTAGTGGTAATTGGTTGTTCATTTTTTATTTTTCTGAAACACTACAAATGAAGAAAAATCTTTGTAAAATCCTTTGTGGAAAATGTAGATGATCTTGCAAGCACTTTTCATTTACCCCCAAGTAGCAAAAAGTGGAGAAGATAATGTATAAATGTAGTTGAGTAGTATTCGGAAAATTTTCTCAGACATGTTATTGGAAGTCTGCCATCTGTCTCTGATGGGGCAGTATTTGTGTTTGCCAACGCAGCAAACTCTAAAGGCCTTTCTAGAGGTAGTAAACCTCCAGTTTGCTGAATTGAACAGCCAGTAACACGGACTTAATGCAGCTGTCAGCCTAAGCCATGCTAGGCATTAGTATGTGAATGAACAAAGCAGCAGCGCTGTTTTGCTTCCTGGCAGAAAGTGCTTGTGAATGTATTATCGGCGTAATGAAGTGCAGAGATGTGCACTGAGCTCTGAAAACAACTCTTGAGCTTTATAACCTAAATTTAGATTTTTGGCTTTTTTCTCTTGATACTCTGGAGTGTAGCTTGTGATTTGAATGCGTGAATACTTAGTCTAACCTATCAAAATATTCATAAAAACTACAAATAAAGCAGTTTGCATACTGCTGCTTACTGAAACCTCATTTCAGTGTTTCTTGGATTACTATATAGCCACTACGTACAGATTACTCTTAAAACAACTTCAGTGAGTTACTGCTTAGTTCAAAACTTGTGAAGCATGCTTGTTATTCAAATGGATTTTATTTGTTATGCAAATGAATACGTTGGCCTCGAATATTGCCAGTATTCCCTCAGTGTGGTACTCAGGGGTTTCCTGCCTCTTTTATGGCTTTGGAAGCCTTCCTTTGTGGTTGGTTTCCTCCTCTGGCAAATGTTTTATTTAAGTTAGGAGTCCATGCTTTGCTTGCTCTAAAAAAGATAGTCTTCTTAAGCATTCCTTTTCTCAGAGAGGTTTTACAGATTTTTCTGTATTCCCATCTGATCTGATTACAGTAGCAATTGGGTTTTTTTTGGTAGCAGCGGTGTGTGTTCAAGAAACACTATAAGAAGGGTTTCTCAAATGACAGTCTTTATCCTTTGCTACTAGTGAAGGTGGGTTACTGTGTAAAGGACCAGAATTCTGAGGTTTTTTGCATCTCTTGTGTGCAGTTTGGTATTTCATTTTGTCCGCTAGCTCAGGAAGAGCTAATAGATTGTCTTAGGGCCTTGTTCAGTCATGAATATTATGGGGTTATTTTCCCCAGAAATTCTTACCAGTTTCTGTGCTTTTCTGAAACACTTCTTGATTTTATTTATTTACTTTTAATTTAACAATTTACTTTGGTGTTATATGAAAATATAAGTGCTTAGCCTGAAGGGTTACCTTGATCTACAGTGGCATAGAGGCTGTGTTTTGCTATGTGCGTTTAAATTTGGTTCTGGCTTGGAACTCTCTGTTAAAGAAAATCTCAGAAGTCCACTTCTTGTAACATTTGGTATTTCTTTAATTGTCCTTTTTGTGATCTGAAGAAAATTCCTATTCCATTTTCTAGGATAACTGTCAGTGCACTGCTGACTTTACAGGAGGTCACTTTTTTTTTAATTTTAATTTTTCCTTATTGGTGACTATGAGGTGTATGGTCAGCCAACTTCTGCTAAGGAAATTCCTAATTATAAGTCAGCATTTTTTATCTATGCTGGCATCAAAGATGAAAGAGGTGTTTTTTCTGCACTTCCTAGATTTCAGTTTATCTTATCTAAATTGTTCAAGATCTGTGAGCAAAGTTCAGTTAGACACTCCTCTGAAAGAGCACCTCTAAATGTTTCTGTAATAGTAATCTGTAGTATACAGGAGACTAGTTGTTGTAAATCTCAAATTCATTAAACAATCATCATTTTAAGAGTAGCTCAATTCTATATGTTTAGTTTGTCATTCTTTTAGTTTATACTATGTGATTTCGTTTGTAATTCAGGTAGTTTTTCATGACATTAAGAATTGGTGTCACTTCACAGGATACAATTGATAGGCCAGCAGCATTTTTCTAGGCTAGTAGAGCTTCCAGCTGACAAGAAAGAAGCTGTTTAAATTTTTGCTGAGCCATTCACATGTTGGAGAAGTTAGCACAGTTCATTAATAGGGTTGCAAGGTGTTTCTGCGAAGCATCACAACAGTCCAAGTGGTGTTTGAAATCAGACCTACCTTCAGATATTTTGTATCATTCTTCATTAGGTAATGGAAGGACAGAAGCTAGCTGGAAGGATAAGATTCCTTGGATTTCAATACATTGCTAAATAAAGCATCTTACTTGTGAATACTGTTAAATTTCCTTAACTTTAGCCCATAACTTTCTAGTTTTAGTTCAGTTACAGTAGTATTTTTGAGCTCCAGCTGTTAGTGGGAATCCTCTCAAATGTGACTCCCTGAGACATTTGAAAGTAGATTATACACAGGAATCCTACCTTTGGTACAAAACAATGCATAGTGTGCCAGAGATCCAGCAGTCAATGCCCGTTTATGTGATTATACTGGTAAGGATATCTTTTCACATAAAACTTATCAATTGGTTTGGGTTTTTTTACTGAAAAGTAGGATGGAGAGAAGGCCTCTTGTGTTGTACAATTGAGAATATGGCTCAATGGCTGCCTTATTGGCAGATCTTGTATAAAATAGGATCTCTCTGGTTTTACTTCTGTAAGTAGCAAATTCACTTACTACTGATATGGAAAGACAATTTTAAAAGTCACAGAATCATAGTATTATTTAGGATAGAAAACACCTTTAAGGTCATTGAGTCTGACTGTTAAGCCAGCACTGCTGAGTCCACCACTGAAGAATGTCTCTAAGGGCCACATCTTTTAAATACCTCCAGGGGTTACCTTGTCCTGCTTGCTGCACTATTGATAGTACAGAGCTGTAAGAAAATTACAATGTAAATAATACTTAGCAATAAGTCGCTGTTGCATTTTGGATTTGATTTGTATTTGATTTCCAGACAAGCAGCTGTTTGAAAATGTTAACAACTACTTTTCCCTTACATATTGCGTTAGTAGAAATTATTTATAAACACCATGCTGAATTCATATTTGCTGATAAAATACAAAATTATAATAACACTTTGACCTTTCTGAGGAAAAACTTCAGCATCTAAACTGGGGCTGTTATCATATTCCACTTATCTGTACATAAAACAGGATTAACACCTATTTGGAAAATGTATTTATTAGGAAATATTTTAATATGTTTCTGCTTAGAAACTCTTATTCAGTGTTTCAAGTGCCCCTGATCAGCTAGGTGTCCAATTTTGTTTGAAATTAGCAGGTATTGTTTGCATGGAGTTCCTCAGGCCATGCAGAATAATGATTATGGTTAATGTCTTTATTTTGGCAAAAAGAATCTCTGCACAAAATATTTGAGGTTAAATTTAAGAATTATGTATGGTGGTGGTGGTTTGACCCTGACTGAATGCCAGGTGCTCACCAAAACTGCTCCCTCCAGAACTGGACAGAGGAGAGAGCATACAATGGAAGGCTCGTGAGTTAGAGGATAGGGAGAGATCAGTCACCACCACGGGTAAAACAGACTTGACTCGGGGATGTTAATTGAAATTACTGTCGAGCAAAATCAAAGCAGGATAATGAGAGGTAAACCTTAAAAACACCTTTCCTGAACCCCTTCTCCCTCCTTCCCAGCTCTACCTCCTACCCCCCAGCAGTGCAAGGAGAGAAGGAATGGGGTTTGCAGTCAGTTAATCACACGTTCTTCCTGCTGCTGCTCAAGGAGAGAAGTTCTTCCCTTTCTTCTCTGTGGGATCCCTCCCACAGGACACAGTTCTCCATGAACTTCTCCAACATGAGTCCCTATGGGCTACAGTTCTTCCTGAACTGCTCCAGCGTGGGTCAGTGTTCATGGGATGCAGTCCTTCAGACACAGCCTGCTCCAGCGTAGGTCGCCCAGAGGGTGACAAGTCCTACCAGGAACCCTGCTCCAGCTTGGGCTCCTCTCTCCATGGCTCTGCAGGTCCCTGCCAGGAGCCTGCTGCAACACAGGCCTCCCATGGGTTCACAGCCTCCTCTAGGCATTCACCTGCTCCATGGGCTGCGGATGGACCTCTGCATCCCTCTGATCCTCCAGGGGCTGCACGGCCACAGCTGCTTCACCATGGGCTGCACCAGGGGCTGCAGGGGAATCCCAGCTCCAGTGCCTGCAGCACCTCCTCCCCTCCTTCCCTGACCTGGGTGTCTGCAGGGCTGCTCCTCTCACATGTTCTCACCCTGCTCTTCTCTGCACAATGACGTTTTTCCCTTAATTTGTTTTCACGGAGGTGTTACTTCCCTTCCTGATTGGCTCAGCATGGGCCAGTGGAGGGTCCACCTAAGAGCCAGCTGCTGTTGGCTCTGTAGCACGTGGAAGAAGCTTCTGGCAGCTTCTCACAGAAGCCAACCCTGTAGCCCCCCCACTACCAAAACCTTGCCAGGCAAACCCAATACAGTTATGCAAAAATGCATGTGATATATCTGATACAGTAGATTACAGAAAAAAATCCTTTATTATTTCAACTTTCTCAGTTTTATGATCATAGCAAATAATATTTTATTACAGCACCTTTCCAGATTAAAATGCTACAAGTCTATATATTGTGTCTTTAAAGTTATAAAGGGAGAAATAAAGAAATAATTGGCTGCTGAAACACTGAGAAGATACTGTATTTCTAATTCATAAAAGGCTACACTAAATTTTAGTTTCAGTAATGACAGCATGTTTTTCATAGATGAATGATGTATTGAAAAGGGAAAGTCAAATGCTACCTAATGACAAGAAAACTGAAGTGGATCTAAAAGACTGAGATACAGACTTCAGATAGATTTTTAAATGTTTGTTCAAATATTTAATTTGAATGCCTTCCACTAAAGAGGTGGTGAGGGATCGCAAAGCTGCATAACTTAGTCATATCCCAAACTTACTGTTGGTAAGATTGGTGATTCTTTTATTCATTTAATGACAAATTCTGTCATTTACCTGAAACGCTATCTATTAGATTTTTTCTGAAAATGCTTCTTAGTTCGTTGTTGGATATTCATTATGGGAAGTGTAGAATATTCATGTGTATGTTTCCCCTACTAGTAAGGCAAAATTTTTCAAACTTTCTTTTTTATTTTTTTCTAGAGTAGTAATTTTCAGCTAATGACTTCTGAAATTTGCTTTAACTTGAGCTTACAAAGTTGCTTTGATGCCTCAGTTGCCAGATGAGTGTTTCTCTTGCTAGAATTCCAAAGGCCTGAGAAGGACTACTGTGGTGACTTAAACCCAAAATATATGTGTTGCTTGCTAAGCAGGAGCTGGTAAGCACATTGGAAGGAGTGCATATATGAAGGTGGAGAGAAATTACGTGAGTTGTGTAAGAATCACAACAAATAGCCACGGACAGAAAAAATACAAATTAATACCTCTTTCCTGTGGCTCTAGAGGACAACAGGATAGTTTTAATAAGGAAAAAGCAGTCACCTCTTGCGTCTCCTTTTAAGCTTTGTAGCAGGATAGATCTTCTTGTACCTATCTGGGAGGATAGGCCTCTATCCTGATTCTTGCCAGTAGCTGCAACCTGGTGAATTCCATAGCTCAGCAGCTTCTGATCCATACAGGATCATCTCAGGTCAGCTGATGCTGGTTTGCAATACATATTTATGTCTGCAAGGTGTTTTACATTAGGGAGAAAGCTGACAACTGTTACCTATCAGGTGATCTGAGACTTTTCTGGAACTTTCTAGTATATGCAATCCAGTAATGCCCATAGAAGTTTAACTCCTATCTGTAGAAAATAAATGCTGTATAATTTTAACGTGTATCATGGATTGGTTTGGGCTGGCATGCTGTTGTTAGATTGATGAGTAGTGAAGAGCAAGTGAAAAATCTCTTGAGGAAAGCTGATCCCCTTAATACAGTAAAGGTTCTAAAAAATTTAAATCTTTATTTTGAAAGTCACATATAGGATGTAACGGTTGGGAATATGTTGAAGCAATGAAAAATACCAACAATTAAAACATTTCCATGTTAATATAATTTATTTTAAATTATATTTTTATATAATAATTATATATTTTAAGTAGAAATACCATTAAAAAACCCCAAAAAACAAACACACGCTTTAAATCTTCAAGTGTGTTTGCAGCATTGCGCAAAAACCTTGCTAACATCTGTGGATGGGTAAAATTAATACAGAATGTTTCTTAGGCTTACAGTTTCTTGAGGATCTAGCTTGGGTTTGAAGGATTAAGAATTGCTTGTCACAGTAAAAGACCAGGATTTTATAAAGCTGTGAGAGTATATGGTAGGAATCAGGATAAAAATCACACCCACAATTAGGCATATGAGACTAACCCAGCAAAGCAGTAGTCATTACTTACATACACTTTTTGAAGTTGTAAAAATTAACTGATGATGCAGCTTCTGGAAGTGTTAGGGATGAATGAAGCACTTGTCCTGAATTCACTGGCACTGCATTTTAAACTGGGTATCAGATGTTCATTTATTTTTATCTGTTTAAAGTAAGCAAATACCCATTCTGTGAGATAGGCAAATATGGAGAGCTTCCAAACCTTTAGCTATAAACAGATTTTTCTTAATACCTGCCAAGATGTATTCTTCCCCCTCCTACTTTTTTTCTGCTCTCTGTAATTACTGCAGTGCTCTAAAGCTGTATGATTAGTACCTTACTATTAGGAGGCAGTGCAAAGTGCAAAGAATGCAAATATTTATCACTCACAAATCACAAGGTTTGCATCCCAACTGCATTAGATAGAAAACTAGTCATTTAAGCACTAGTTTCTTCAGCCTTTTCAGTTGCTTTTAAAATGTTTTGCATGCTGTCATTCCATGCTGTATGATTCCTGAAGGATAATAATGTCTTTGTAACTTTAAGGTTTTGTATGTGTGCATGTAGAACTATATTTTTTGGGTTAGTGTGCATGATAGCTGGAAATACTATTGTGTTTTGAGCCAGCAATCACATTAGTGAGGTTTTTTCCAATTCAAACACTCTTTTCTTTGGCTAATGAGGCTGATGCACCTACTAAAAGAAAAATTACACCAAACTCGTAATGAATTGATAGATTCCTTGTGCAAAACAAAAAAAAAAAAAAAAGGGGGCAAGAATTTTCTCTTTGAATTTTCTAATGTTCATAGTGGCACAGCTTTCAGATTTGATGGGCATTTTGCATTAAAATTAATGCTTTAGAAATACTTAAACAAATCACTACTATGTGATAACTTTATGGTTGGAATATAGGTTCTATGGGTTTTTTTGTTTCAATGTGTTTTAAATATCCTACAGGAAAAAAAACCCGCATTTTCTAGATTCCTTGTAGTGATTTAGAGAGACTTCCTGATGCATCCTTTCTCCTAACTAGGTCTTCGTTTAACATACACACACACACACACACACACACACACACACACAGTGCCCTGCCCCCAACCTTTCCATAACATACTCCTGATTTATGGTAGCTCCTTCAGGAGCTAATTGAGCTCCTGTGAGAAATAAATAAACGAAGTGGTACAAACTGCATGACAGGGATGCGAGATTGTATTCCCAGCTTTCTTGAGAGACTGCAACTGAAGCTAAACTTGCCTTTTTGGCAGCTACAGAGGATGGTTTTTGCCAATACTCTGTCTAGTAAGTTGGCTCAGTTGCTTGCCAGCGTGGAGCCAGCAGAATTTGGATAGCAGGTAGCTGAGTAACTCACTGTGCAGTGTGTGGGGTTTCCTTAAAACCATCGATCCAGTAAATATAAAATAGAGGGACCCATATTTCACAATAAATCACATAATAGTATGAGATGGTACAGATGATATGGGATTGCTGTTGCCTTTCCTTTGGTATTTTTTTTTTTCTTAAATGCTTGAAGAGATTTCTGAAGTTTTGCTGATGTGCATGAGCACTTAAATGTAACCTGATTCAATATCAAAACTTTTCAAATTGATTTCCAAGGGGAGAAGAAACATAACTGCATGTGTTTTCTTTCTACAGGGATGAATTGTAAAAGCTACATCATCTTGACCCAAACATAGTGTTACAGTGGACTGCTCATCTCCAGTTCTAAAAGCTTTTTGAAAACCAACAGCATTGCAGCTTGTTTTGGACTTCGTTATACTGTTGTTATCAGCATGGAAAAGCGTGGTGTTTGTTTTATTTTTTTAGATGCTCAAGGCAAATCTGATAAAGAAATGGTGGAAAGTTTTATGTGGGCACTGTTTTATTTAACATGCCTTTATTTCACTTTCATCTGTTCAAAGTGAATTTCTGCAAAACTGCAGATAAAGACCTATAGCTTGTGAACTCTAATTTTGATGGGGGAACTTGAACACTCACTTCTCTCGGCTCCTGTGTCCCTTGGTAAAACTGCTTCTGTGCACCTTATGACACTACGTAGGTAATACCAGGTTTTCTGTGTTCCGATGTCTGCTAGATGCTACTAAAAGGAGATGAACTTCCTTTCTAAGCTTTTGACATGGTGTCATAGACTAGCATGTGGTAGATACAATCAGCTGCTTTTTTACCTTAAAACCAGGCATTTGTATATACTAAATTTCAAGACATCAGAGGTGGGTGGCCACTCCTATCGAACATTGCTGTTCACATTGGACATTACAGACATGGTTTTCCCTTTCCTTCTAAAATTGATCAATGGAATCTTGATATTCTGTTTTGGTTTATAGCTCAATGCTGGTGTGATACACATCGATCTAACTCCATAAATGTGAGGTGCGGTGTGTTCCAATCACCGAACAGTTTATGCAATGCTGCTTTGCCAAATAAAAGCAAAAGGGGTGGTGTGTCCTTGGGTAGAAGATTAGGATGGGTATGTAATCTGAGATACGGATTGCTAGGTTCTTTATAAAAAAACCAAAGTCCCGTTTGGTTCAAAAAGAAAGTTGCTTTTGGCAAAGCCATTTGCTGTATTAATATTCTTACTTTTGTGACTGTGGGCACCCAGGAAAAATTCTGGCTTTTTAGAAAGTGAATTCTAAATTACTGTAAAAGGAAAATATCATGCATGCAGAAAGAATCCTGGACTCCTAAGTACAGATAGAAGAATTGTTGGAAGGCTATAAACCTTTTTTAATGTCCTAAGTTTTCTGTTTTGGTACAGTAAAATGTCAACAGTAAA
Source organism: Origma solitaria (assembly GCA_013397895.1). Classification (NCBI taxonomy): domain Eukaryota; kingdom Metazoa; phylum Chordata; class Aves; order Passeriformes; family Acanthizidae; genus Origma; species Origma solitaria. The sequence continues at coordinate 1,046,998 of VZRL01002366.1, read as the reverse complement.
TTGTAAAGCAGTACAGTAAGGTGGGCTGCTTTGGGAAAGGGGGGAAGTGTGTCTTTGATCATCTTGCTCAAATTTGAGCAACCAGGAATTAAAGTAAACAGCATATGATCATTATTTTATTTTACTTTTTTTAATGGTAGGAAGGATAATAGAATAAAACAACCCATAGTGATGACTGCAAAAAAACCCCAAAACAACTGTTTATGGTGGAAGAGCTATAATTTTTTGATAGGATTAGCCCTGGAAGCATAAAGGTTAAAATTCAGAGACCTCGGAATATGGAAAAGGAACATTTTAAATAACATGCCTTTTGAAGGCCTGTCCCATTTTATTCCTCTGTAAAAGATACTATATGACTTAATTTATTTAAATGTTTGGATGTTAATGTACCACCTCCTGATCTGACTGCAGCCTGGGAGCACATGCACAAGATTAATCTTATAAAGAAATTAATATAGCGTGTATTCTAGAAAATACAATCCAGAGAAATCCACTTGCGTCTGACAAATTTGTACTAACCCACAACCAACTGTGACTCTAGTTCTTGGTGTTGAAGCGAAATATCTTAACTGATGCATGCTAACGTTCAACCTTTTGGTCGCTGTATCTTTCAGTTTGAGTTCAGCTTTATTTACATCTTCTCACTAATTTAATCAGTTCAATGAAAGATATGAGCTCAACTGTATCCAAATCCCTGTCTCTGGACACAGTGTAATAAGCTAGCCTGACTTGGAAGTGGTGTTAAAGCGGAGACCGGACGACAACTTCCTGGGGAAGAACCACTTCAGGAGGTGTAAGGCTTCAGGGACCAAGGCTGGTGGGAGTAGTGCACCCATTCCACTGAGGGGGTTGATGATAGCTAAGGTACTCGGACAGAAAGGAGTATCCAGGAGTAGCATTTAGGAGCTGGAAAATGGAAACTCCTCCATGATGGATCAATGGTTCTGAAGTAAAAACTTGGAGACAAGGACAAGTTGAAATGCAGAAGACTTGAAGAGCTTGAAAAAATGCTGTGTGAACTGTCTGAATTGCTACTTTGCCAAATAAAAGAAATTGAGAGGAAGCTGTATCTAGCTGTCTGTCTGATTTTGTGGTTGGTTTTGCTTTTTTAACCTTCAACAGGATTGGCTGAACTGCTGAGTTGCTTATCCAGTTGTTTCTGGGATCCAGATGGTAGAAGACTTGGAAAGCAATATCTGTATCTTGACAGCCCACCAGCAGTTGTGGGTTCTCCAGAGAGGAGTTTGATGTGCTGTGTGGATGCTTTCTGTTTATGTAGCAGGGACCTGCTTGTTTATGTTTTCCATTCAAACTAGTCAGCTGGCTTGAGGCCACAGAGCCCATAACATGATCTTTTCTGGAGGGAAACCAGCACACAGTGCATGTGCACCAGCACTGCTGATGAAGTGACCTGGATGATTCCTGAAATGTTTTGTAGTCATCGAGTTTGAAACGGGCAATAATGCCTGGAACCAGCAGAGCTCTACGTGGTAGGCTCTGGAGCTTCCAGCTGGCAGCAGTTCTCTCCGCATGTGCAGTGGTTTTGTGACAGGATGACAAGCTCCAGGATTTTTGACTGTGAAGGGACTGTGAAATTAACCCTCAGCACAAAGATGTAAAGTAAAAAACTCGAGGAAAATTCTGAACTAGTACTCCTTCCTACCAGGAAGAAGGGTGTTAACCCATTCTTAGAGTAGCAGTGTTTTCTCCCATTTACTCACTAATGTGCCCTAGGCTGTGGTGCTTTTGATTTAAATGCAGTTCACAGAAAGAGGACATGAGACAAGTCCTTCTTAGTTTTGACATGATACAAAGGATGAGTAATGCAAACCATGTTTATAATTCGTAATTTTGTTTCTATTCAGATGATTTTGCATATATGATGCTGTTCAAAAGATGAATTCTAGTTACCTTTATGGAACCCTTGATCCCTGTCCAAAGCAACGTGGAAGAGGTATTCTGCTGAAGTGAATGAGGGGTGGTCCTGGTTCAGAAAAAAGGCAGATGGTGAGGTCACACAAGCACATTGTATAGAACCAAACAAAATCAGAGGGAGTGTTGCCCCAAAGATGGCATGCACACAGGGGGATGCAGGAGATGATGAGCTCAGAAATCAGTCTTTTGTATTTCAGAATGTTCAAATTTCATAGATAAGGAGGGTTAAATTAGAGTTTAAGTACTGTGGTGTACAATAGATGGATTCAAGCCTGGGGTTTAAGTCGGTTTTATGCGTTTGTACATTTTGCCTTTGTTGGCTCTATTGGAGTTTTTGTCTGTTTGCTTTTAATTGTGAAAGGTTGTGAACTGCAGACCAGTTGTGGGAAGTGCACAGACACTCTTAAGGTATCATAACCCCACTTTGCCTTTACTGTAAACACACACTTGTGTGCTCAGAGTCCCCAGCTGGCAAGATTTGGGGTTCTGTGCCTCAGGCAGGTCTGAGGAAATAAGCATGGACTTAAACTTGGCCTCATGCAGGCAGAGGTGATGTAAACTTTACCTCACCTATTTACCTCGCACGCTTCATCCTTTGCATACAGGGCTGCTTTCTGTTGTAGGTAGCAGTTTTTTGCACAGCACAAATTCATCATGCAGCTGATGCACTCTTAACTTTCCCATGAAAGGCTGTTACTGTTCTCTCGTGTTCTTGGCAGGGTGCTAATGAGATGCTCAGCAGGATGTGCTCAGGAACTAAAATTGTATTTCTTTAAATTATGAATTGAGTGGACATAGCTATTGCTGAAATATGTATGGAGGAGATCCAGCTGCCCATTGAGAATTGCCTGAAAGCTTCTGGAAGGAGAAATGAAAATAACTTTGTGTCTCATCACACCAAACTTAGAACTTGAGAGAATCCCACGCCTTTTAGCAAAACTGTTTTAGCAACAACAAACAATTTTCATAAAGACTGTTGATGGAGTTATTCTGAGACCTCACTTCAATTCTCTAAGGTTTCTTTGTAGTCCAGCCATTTTCATCATATGCCTCTGAGCAACTGACCTGGTCGATACTCTTGAAAACATTCCCTAATGCTTCTGAGAAGCTGAAGTCCTTTTTTCAGCCATGTTTGGGCTTATGTGTGCATTTTATGTGTTTTACTAGGAACAGGTCACGTTTCTTGTTTTGTATGTTCTGCCAAAACCTTTTTCAGCTAGGATGGAGAAGAGCATCTGAGATTAATCAGTAACTTTTATTGCAGGTGCCTTATGGACTAGGAGAACACTCTCAAAGGCCTCTGGTTAGGAAAATGGGTGATTCAGAGCATCTGCCTAGGCCACTGCTCAGATCAGAGCTCTAGAGAAGCTCCTCTCCTTTGGATATAGAGGCAACCTCAGGATAGTCGTGTCTTGGCATGGAGTTAGCCTTGGTCTTTCCCTATAGGCCCAAACTTCCACTGGGCTGCCTGCTTGAAGTCCTTGCCAGTCCTGCACCCGTTCAAGTTCCCTGCTCCCTCTGTGTTGTCCAGTCATTTGTTTTGAGTGTAGATATCTTAAATGCATCTCTTTAATGCATTAGGATCTGGTAGTTTTAAGACCTATGTTAAAATTTCTTGCTCTGCCTCTTTTAGAACAGGATTATACGTTTCTGTTAGCCAAGCAAGCTGTGACTCTTAGTCCTTCACCAAGCCTTTCTGCCTTGTCTGGTTTTTCCCAGCTTGCTCAAAATACACTTTTCATTGATTTCTGAGTGGTTTATAACTGTCAGCCAGGAGCCTTACAAGTGCAAAAATGAAAATTTTACCAGGTATCTTTAAAACTTGTTTCTGAAGCGTCTTCTTGTGCGGATCCAGTCATTCTAGATTTCTCGTTGTGTTTCAGGGCTCCAATGCAGAGTGCAGCTCACTTTTTGACTTGTTTTAAGTAACTATTACTTGAAAAATATATAGCGCTTTAACACAATTTCCCCCCCTTTAAATATTCTCTGTTTACAGCATGTTTCCCTCTTACTCAGTTTAGACAGATTGTTTTGTGGGCTCTTTTCTTTCATATTGATTACTCTGTGTTTATTGCCTCTGACTGGTTTTTATGCCTGTCAGTGTTGTCTGAATTTTCTCTAGCTTTTCCCTTTGCTCGTACTCTTTTAGCTTTTGCCATTAGAAACTGAAAAATCCCAATTCCTGATGCTCATGAAAACAGCCAGCACAGACCTCAGTGATGCATGACTGTGGATTCTGTTGGGGCTTACTAGAAAGGCTCTCCCTTTGTTACGGGGTGGCGTGTTTGTGTTGCTGTTGGTTCCTGCCTCTGACTGGCTCTGTGCAGTTTGGGATTGAAACTTATGCTTTATCTAGGATTTTAAAAGCAAATGGAGCATCACACTGACCTATTTCAGCCTTTTTGTTTTGCAAATGTGCTCTTGGAACTGCCCCTGCTATTATCCTACAGTGCTATTGAATGGTTACAGTGGGATGTTCAGGCTAGGATCCCCTGCAATAATGGGCAGCAAGCAGCCCATATAATGGAAAAAAACCCCCTTACTTCTAAATATGAATCAAACCTAGGTAAGTATTGTATTGTTTGCTACTCTGAAGTAATTTGTACTTTTAAACTGTCTGAAGAGCAAAACAGTTGAAAAAAGTAGTCCAAGTGAAGTAAGAATCTTGATCAACATTAAAATACACTGACAAAATAAATTTTAATGACCTCTCCTAATACACAGAGGAGCAACATCCACAGAGCTGTGCAATCAGAGTAGTCAATATTATCTGCTTACCTGTCTAAGATGTTCGTAAGAATGGGTGGACTGAGCATATTCACAGCTATGTGGATAGACACACATCAGTGCTTAGGACAGGCAAAACAGATCTGACAGATTTCAAATAGTGACATTTTCACAGAGTGTCTCACTTCTGCTGCAGGATAAACACTTGGGGGTCCCTTTCGACTTAGAATATTCTGTGATCTGTGACTGTGTAAAACTTGCCAGCTCTGGGGTCTGCATGAGAGCCCATGAGTACAGTTTTAGCAGTGCAGCCATGAAGATGGGCTAGAAGCACTGCCTGCTCTGAGCGCTCTTTGTCTTCAGAGGGAGAGAGCACCAAGCTTGGGAGTGGCTGGGAAGGGGCTCTAGAAGTGGTATCAGCAGCAAGCAATGGCTGGGAGCTGCCTGGGGAGAAGGGGAAAAGCACCCCGGCTATGTCGACAGTATTTTCTGCTACTCCCAGGTGTCCTCTAGCTCATTATGGCTTATTTAAAACCTTGCATGAAAACTATTAAATGCAAACACATGGTATTGAGACCAGTGTGTGTATTAATTGCAGGAGCTGCCAAGCCAATCTGTTACTTTGCTAACTTTGTCTTGCTCTCCATCCAGCTGACAATGCCCCCAGGCTCTCTGGTAAGGTGATAACCATTTTATTTCAGTCCAGCCATGGAGTTTGCTGTTACCTGGGAAGTAACAGGCTCAGGCTGGTGGCCTGCAGGGCAGCAACTTGTCACCATCTCCCCTCCCAGAAAGAACAGTCCCTGGGAAGACTGTCGCAACTCTAACACAGCACTAGCCAGACTCCTGGACCATGCTTGCTGTCTGCTGCTCTCTGCTTAGAGGCATTCATTCTCAGCTGCCACATGTGAAATCCGGGAAGGTTTATTCCACTAGCAGCAGCACAGAAACAAAGCCTGCTGTTGGGTAAAGTGACTGGAAAGCTGAACAGCTTCTTGTAGCATGGCTGTACGGGCTGGCTTGTGCTTTGTGCGGGATCTCACTGTTGTCCTGCCTGGAAGAAAAAACCAAACCTTTTGTTCTGCTGCTGGCTGTGTGCCAGGGTTATGGGTTTTGATAATAGGAGCATAGTGAGAAAAGACTGCTTTTCTTGCTGCTTTGGTAAAATGGTGAAGGACATTTAGGTATTTAATCAAAACCCAATGCAAATTTCAGCAATGAAAAGAACACCCCAACCAGATGGGCAGTGAGTCTTTCCTAGAAGGTTGCATCTAAAATGTGGTCTCTTGCGCTATTTGCCATATCTGCTGTGCTCTGGGATGGAAGAGAAGCCAAACTCCCAAACTGGATATGGGCAGCATCAGCAGACGGTCTCCTGGACCCACTGTAACACTGAAGGACAAACAACCAGACTTTGCCTCATGTGGCACAAGGGCTCTGAGCAAGGAGCACTGGCAACCAGATTCCCTGAGTGCTCGGCACAGTCGGCTCTGCGACTGCTGTCCTGCTCAGCTGAAGCAGTGCTCCAGGTCAGGCAGGTAGATGCCCTGTCATTCTCTGAAACAAGTCTCCCTGAAACAAGTGTCTCAGCATCTCCCCCCACCATACATGTTCCAGCTTCTTATAGGGCTATTCCACAGAAAGGAGAAAGGTACTTCTGTCTGCTATCATGATGCAGTCTTGTAGCACAAAATTTAGTGGTAGCTGAAACTAAAGACAATGCAATAAATGTAAGAATAAAATAGGTTTATTAGAGCTATTGTACATAAAGTAATCAAGAACAAACAACTTGAAGAACTATTTGTATACCATGGCAATATTCTTGCTGACTCGAAGTTACTGAAGTACAAAAGACAACATACAAAACAATACATGCCTCATCTGACTCTGGTTTTATTGGGACCCATGAGGAATGTGACATCCTTGGACAGCCAAACAAGACAGACAGCACAGTGTGTGTGTATATATATGTATCTATAACATGTACTGTACACATTTTACTGGTAACACATCTGCAGTTCACTCACACATATCAATTACTTGCTCTAATTCTGTGAGAATTTTTCTGGGGTGAGGGCAGATCACCGAAGCTTTCAAGCTTTGCAGGGAGCTATGGGCTAACCAGCAGGAATCCTACACTCGAGCATCTCGGGTAGAAACTGCTGTGTGCTGTGTTCTCACGCTGCGAGAGGGTGGCAGGCTGGGCGTGGAAAAGGTTGAACAAGCCCTGAGCTCTGGGGAGAGACAGCTCTGGGATTGTACACAGAATCACAGAGGAGTTTGGGTTGAAAAAGACCTTAAAGATCATTTAGCTCAGCTCCAGCCCTCTTGCCATTGGCAGCGACACATTCCACTAGACCAGGATGCTCAGGGCTCCATCCAGGCTGGCCTTTGCCAGCGATGAGGCATCCACAGCTTTTTTGGGCTGTTGAGCAACTGGGAAGTCCAAGCTGTGGAGCACTGGGAATTCCAAGCTGATCTGCTGAGGAGCTGTATTTTCTCATTTCAGCATTTAGCAAGCATGGCTCTCTGCTAGCAGCACAGAGGTTTAGACTGAGTGAAAAGAACATGCTTTCTTCCTTAAATCCCTATTTTCTTTGCAAAAGCTGGTGATTAGATAGCAACTGCTTTTAATTAACAAATGAAGACACATTCTTTAATGAAAATACTCCCAGTGCATCACGTGGAAAGAAAGTGGTCTCTGCTGGATGGTGAAGGAATGCATTGGCTGGAGCATCTCGGTCCCCAGAGCGGTGGCAGCACTGAGAAGAGAACGGTGGCACAGCTGGGCTGCAGGGCCTTGGCTGCTCCAGTGCCCTGGCCCTGGGGTGCACTCGGCCCTGGCCGAGACCCCAGCTGCTGTGGGGAGGCAAGGGCACCCTGCATCCACTTTGGGGTCTCCCCACCTTGCAGTGTCTTCTGCAGAACAATCAAGTGGAGCTACTTTCTGGAGACTGAACACTTCTTATTTTCTGAGCAAGGACATCTACCCACTTTTTATATTATCACCGAAACGGAAGAGTATGTTCTTCATCTTGTAGGCTTCTTCTACACTTGAAAATTAACTAAGGATTTTGGTCCTTTTATAGAGGCAGAGATTCACGGACACAAGAGAAAGGGGAGAAAACAACTGACCCAAATCCAATTTTTAGAGATACATCCCATTGATGAGGTAATCGGACTCTTCAGATGTAATGGGTCGAGCTTTTTTAAGCTTCTGTTTCACTAAGCGCAGTCTGCAAGCAACCATAAGCAGCAGCAAAGCAGTGATTGCCAAGCCTAAGGCTAAGGGTAACACAGCACCTAAAATGAGGTTAAGAGAAATTACATTTTATTTAACGCAGTGAGATGCTGGCAGAGAAAACCTGAAAATTTTCTTTGAAAATACAGCTAGTCTATCACTTAGATGCTAGTAATTGGAACAACTCATGCTATGAAACTAAGCTGTGGGATCATGTTAGGGACAGTTCAGAATATATAAGTACATTATTCAATTCCTGACCATTTTATCTCTACGTATAGCACCTGACTGAAAAACTGATGTAATTCAAAATGAATTCACACGGTTGGTCTTACCTGTTTCTGGGACTGGACGACCACCTCCAAGCAGATCTCTCTTTGGCACCATTATGCCATCCCCATTTTTATCATCTGTTCTTTTCCCTGAGGAACTGTTATCTGCACAAAATCAAGCAAGATAAATGAATACTGCAGTTCAGTGATTTAGGAAGTCTTATCCACAGGACACTAGAATTAAATAATGTGAAGCACTTAAACCTAGGGGAAAAAAACAAACAAAAGAACAGTTTAAGAACTTCTGACTTCAACTGAATAACTTGAATTTTTGAAATAATGTGAAACTAAAATGAAAACGTAAATTCAGTTTTGCATCCCAAACCACAATGCATCTCAACCAAAAGCAAGGGCACTTTGACTGTGCTGTGATGTGTTTTCTGGCAGCCTTCAGAACTGTGACAGAGCCAGCAGAAACACACTATGCTACAAGATCTGTAGAATATGAATGTGAAATGTTGTAATTGGAATTACATATAGTGGTGGGTGTTAAGGAAGTATTTAAGTCAATTAGCTTGGAACGTGCACTATGTGTAAGTCCTACCCACCACCAGCAGCTCTGAAGAGCTGCAGAAAGTGTCCCTGGCAGTGGCAGCAGCAAATGCACACGACTGCTAATTAAAACTTAAATTGTTTCATAGGTACTGTCATGAGAGCCATGCTAATGTCCCCACTCTAAGGCAGAACTCAGCCTCCCAGGCTCTGGCTTTATTGCCCTGCCATTTTGTCTGGGGGTGCATAAACATTAATTTCACCTGAAGGGAATGCTGTAGAAACAAACCATGACCTTCTCCTCGTTGGACTTCTGATGTTGTTCTGGCATGTAAACTGGGCTTGAAGAAATCCTAAGAGTAAATGTACTTGCCTTAAAATACCTGTGTGGTGTCAGAGCCGTGCAAGACCACCTGAATGTAACTGACACCAAAACTAGCAGCTGTTTTCTGCTTCTGTTTTTCCTGAATGGAATTAAATGAATATTTTTCTTTGTTTTGGAAATACCCAAAAGACATCAGCTCTTCTTAAGAGCTGCTCCAGCCTTCATTTAAATGCCTGCTTTAGAAATTTGTTTCCCTGCCATTTAAGTAAAGTGAATATTTAAGTCAACTGCTTGTAAAGACATTTGGCAAATATGGAGAGAAGTTCAGTGGGAAATTTTTGGAAGGGTAGAAGAATAGGATCCCTTCAATAAAGCTAGTAGGATTTTGTTAGGACTTGCAGCTGTTCTTACATGACTGGAGAGACTATCAGAGTCAATGCTGCTCAACATCTTATCTGTTATCTCTAGAACACAAAGAGCAATTCCCCCAAAGAAGTTTAAGAGCCTGGCATAAAGCATATTACATGGGTTTAATTTGGTTTTCACTTGATTTTCTAGTCTGTTCCGAGGAAATTGCAATTTACAGCCCTTTCCAATTACCGTAAATTACAGATCAGGGTTACGGCTACTGCTGTTGGTGGCTCCGCAGTAAAAACATGACTAAGGTTTGGGCACTCAGTCAAATGTTGTAATCCCAGCCCTGAACAGCACTGCACAACAGCTGGCACGGGCAGCCTGGGAGAGGCAGAGCCCCTGTGCCAGGGGAATGCAAAGCTGTTATGGTGATTTATACATTTGGGTTGGCTGTGCTGGGGAGCGCAAATCTTCAAGCTTCTCATGAATTCAACCTGTCTGCATGACCCTGTTTGCTACTGGCCACTGCTGCTTAGAAACCAGCCCAGTGCTCACTCCAGAGTGCTGTGCTGCTACTGTGTGTTTTCTATATTCATCTGCAAGTGCAGCAGTGCCAGAATATGCAGCTGGGCTTAAGAATTTCCCTGGAGAAGGACACTGGGGCTATTTGGAGGCAGCCATGCAGAAATGCTGTGCTGGCATTTGCAGGAGATGCAGTCTGGGATACTTTACCACGGAGACATGTCAGCAGAGAGAGAGGAAGGACTCCTTCATTGACATCAAATACCTCTTCCTGCATTTGCTCCCAGCTTTGAAAGAAAATGTTTGGTCTTCCAGCTCAGGCAAAAGTAAACCGTGAATGGGTTGCAGAAAAGTCAACACCCTGAGTGTCTGAGTGGGTTATCTATAAGCTGGACTTAGAGACTTCGTGGTCCCCTGGATTTGCCCTGCTGTAGAGGAATCCCACTGAAAAAGCAGGAGTGCGGAACAAGATTTATCCATTATCAACAATGAATGACTTTTAGGTTTTGTTTTCGTTGGTTGTGGTTTTTTTCTCTTTACTCTAAATCGATCTCCTGTTAGGCCAGGCAGAAGTTTTAAACAGTCCTTAACTTGGACTTGCATATTTCACACTTTAGTGTAAATACTTTAAAAGTTTGTATAAAGTCAGAGCTAAACATGAAGGGCCACTGTAAGGAAGGTTAAAGGAAATTTGGAACAGAGAAACTACTAAGAGAAAATGGATTCTGTAACAAAGTTCCCTTAGTATCACCCTTACAGGCAAAAAGCTCATATTCCTGCTACCAGGAATTATCTCAGTCTAAAACATTACAACTTAGCCCAGCTCCTTCAGAGAAAACATAAATAAGGTGGTATTTGACAAGGAGGTCTCTTTATTAGACACCTTTATTAAATTCTCAGAGATGAAAGCTGTTTATGGAGAGGTAAGCAGCAGAAGGCACATGCCTTTACTGGTACTTTAGCCACCACTAAGAAGAAAAACAAATGTAAAAAAGCAAACAAAGCAACTCCCCAGACCTGCAACTTCTCGAGAAAAACTTCTCTCTTTTAAAAATCACCTGAAAGCTCCTGTATCAAGCATTGAGTCTAGCAGCCAGCTAGAACGTGCCACATGCTGTCTCCAGTAGGTAACACCTCTTACTCTGCCTAGCAGCCACCGTATTTAAGAGCATCACGTTTTCCTTCCTGGATTGTATTTCCATGATGACCTGAAACTGTCAGCTGAGAATTAAGATAAACGTAGCCCTCAATGGAGCACTTGCAAGTAAAAAGCTGGAACCTGTGCTGCCACTGTAAAGCCATATCCCCTAATATGTATCTTAAGTAGACAGCTTTTCACCATATTGACATTAAAACCACTAAAGCTTATTTTCAAAATTTATGTTAAATAGCATGTAAGAAGTCTGACTGTTTGCAATGTCAGCTCCAGGCCAACAAGAACATGATTGCCTTGATCCAACAAAGACCTTTTCAGTGACTCAGAGGCAGAGGTTCCACTTTGGCACCACCAGCACGAGACAGTGCCTCCCAGAACAGGATTTCTGCCAGTGGAATTGCAGAACTTTTGAGGCTGCTGGTACGATTTCTGCTCAGTGCTGCTTATCTCCCCTCAAAAATACATCTAGAAATTACTTCCCTCCTGGACACATTTCCAGATGAGCTTCGTGGAGCTGCTCCAGCATTTCTGTGTCTCTCATTTTTGTATCACATAATTGTTAGATTTGGTCTGTAAGCTCCTTGAGATGGCAGTGATGGGGAGACATCTAATTAATGGATCTGGGTGGATTTTTAGGAATAGGTTAGATGCCTGTCTCCTCAGCTCCATAAAAACTGTGATGCTTGCCAGTGGGGCAGGACTTGAGCCCCTCTGGACCTCTGTGAATCATTAACGCACAGCATTGAGATTACTCTGAATTTTAAGTGTCTGCAGGAGAAGACAGCAGCTCAGAGCAGGTTTTTGCAGGTAAGTTTTCGGAAATTGCCCTTCGGACCCATGTACCTAGTCATGCCCCACCCCATGCACCCTCATTGGAATTGATCTGTAGGCGATTTTAAACCTCGCTGAGCTGTTTGCTGCCCGTTTTGGTTAAAAGTATTGGGCTCCTGGGTCAGTAAAGACTGGATCCTTCTATTCCATAAGGAAATTATTACACATCTAAAATTAAATTTTGACTGAGCCTTGTCAAAAGACTAATATTAAACCCAAAAGAATTAAATCAGCTTGAAATCTTGCCTGTTGAAAATTAGAAGACTACAACAGGTACTGGTAGTACACTAATCACTGAAGCCCCATCACACTTTTTTAGTTTTACAACAATCTTTTTCTTTGCTTGTCTACTGCTGTGCAGAAGGCTACCTCTAGAGCAAAACTGGTGCAATTAAGTTACTGTACAATGGATAAACACAGAAAATGATTATGCAAAAGTGCTTTTACATTGTACTTCCAGTTATAACCCCTGATGATCAGTTGCTGAAGTTGGTTACCTCAGTTCTGGTTTTACACCTGGATTCACAAGCCAAATGGATTTTGAGACTGACTTAGCAGCTGACTTTCCACTGAAGCCTGCAAAGCCCTTTGGAAGTCTGATGTTTAGTTTGGATGGCCTCATATCAGGTGTCACTCAGGACATTGTGAGTGAGAAGGGTTTGAAGCAGACTTCAAAATTTTAGTCACTCCAGTGAGGAGCACTGAGGTCATCTATATTGCCAGAAAAGGGGAAAACTGTCAATCCCTACACATTCACTGAGGCCATCAAATTCTGAGAACACAGTCTTCACTCCCTTTGCAGAGTGTTTATAGAGTGCTCCCTTTGCAGAGTTTTGCCTCCCCCAGCAACCCACAGCTAAAGTACAAGCACCTTAAGGAATGTCCAGGTGCCAAGCAAGGCAGTGCCCTTTTCCCGAGTCGGCAGCAGAGGGCACTGAGCACTGCTCTGTTGTAACTGGAAAATAAAGCTGGTTATAAATAGCTGTGTCTTGGGGCACATGAATCAGTCTAAACCATGAAGAAATAAAAGTGGGGGGTTTGTACTGATTTTACGCTCTGTGCATACAGTTTTGCTTTCATATAATTGCCATTTCAGATCATTGGAATTCATCAGCAAAAACCTTAAAAGACACATCAATTTCATTGCAGCTTCTGGAGCTTTACCAAGGCCAGGGTTGGGGACTCTGCCTGTAACATCACACGATGACTCACTACAGGCTTGCAGTCATTATGCAGAACAATACTGGGGACCTGTACATGGACAGCTGAGATTGCATGTTACTGAAGACTGAGAATTTTCTATTGTGATGAAAGACTTCTCCTGCCCTGGAGACAGAGTTCAGGGGAAAAAATGCCCATTATAGTAAAGATATTAGTTCAGGAAAAAAAAAAAACCAACAAGGGAAGTAATAGTTAGCACCAGGAGAAAAGCAATTACTCTCACCAGGTTGAACAGTACTTTATTATGTTCTCCAGAAGTACTCCCCTACAGATTTAAAGAGCCTTAATACATCAGCCTACACAGCTGAACCTGTGGCAGAATTTGTATTTAGTTCACTGCACATTTTGTTCCTTAGACTGTACTATTTTCCTAGCATTCCTACATTTTAACTTTCTTTTTGAACCTAGTGAAAACCACACTTGACAATAATAAATAAAAATCTACTTAATGCTTCATTATTACAGGTTTCTTTTATATTTTTTTACATTTTAGTTTTTTTTCCTCTTAGCCAGGCACCAAATGACAATTAAATTAAATTTAAGGTGCAAGACATTTCCTTTCTTCAAGGAGAATGATTTATTGAAACTGATTCAATTCTTACCTGGCACAAATCCACTGATTTGTTTGTTTGGTCCCTGAGAAAGCGATTGGTTAGACATGTCTGCATCCACTGAGAGAAGTGGTTGATTTCTTGCAGTGGCTTTCAGGGTGTTTTCTGCAGAGTTTTCCTCTATGTTTTCTGTCAGTCCTGCAGTCCTTTGCTGGGTATTGCCAAGAGCTGCATGTGTCACCGTCTTCCGACCCGAGCTGACTGTTAACAGAAACAAAACTTTTTGTACAACATTGAAGGGAATGGAAGTATTCTTAAGGAAGACTCTCCAATATAGGCCTTGAGACAGAGTACACAACTTCCTCAGGTTCACATATATGATGAAATGTGAGTCAAGAGTACACTCATGACGCCTACAGTGAACTCCAGCAACTAAAATATAATGAAAGAGTGGTTAGACATTGTGCCCATTCACCCTCTGATGGTTTTTGTTCACTTAGCTAAACATGGGCACATTCTCAGGGATGACTAAGGAAAGGAGCAGCACAATGGTGAATCAACTGGTTCCCCTGCATGCTCACAATGTTTCAGATTGTTGCAAGGTGTGTGTGTCACAGCAAGGTGAAGGGTACCTCTGCGACAGCCTTTCAGATAGAGACCAGGGTTCCAGAACCATCATGGAAGTGAAAACCTGAGCTTTTAAATGCTGAACACAAAATCTGTCACTTAGAGACCCTTGACAGTTTTAACATGCTGTGAAGAAAACTCCTGAGCACATGCTATATGTGGATATTAAACCTTCCCACGTGCTAATTCCAGTGAAAGGCTGGGAGCAAACTGCTTGGTTACAGGGAGAGAGGCCACAGAAGTGGCATTATCCCTCTTTCGTCATTCAGGCTGCAGTTACTTTCACAATCTACTCTGCTACTGTGGCCTGGCACACTTACGATTCTGACAGAAAGTCTCGTCTGATCCATCAGGACACTGTCTCACACCATCACAAGCAAATGTGATGTCAATGCAGCAGCCATCATCGCAGATAAACTGGTAGCGAGAGCAAACCCCCACACAGGCTGTTGAGAAAAAAGTCCCAAGTTACCAAAAGAGAAACCCAAGTAGTAAATACTGAGTCAGTGACTAAAATCTCCAGCACTAAGGAAAAAGCAAAACCACACTATGTCAAGGAGCACCATGAACAAGGCAGAAAGTCAAAGAAAGCCCAGACTCGGCTGTGTGATGTTACATTGACACAGAAGCTAATATAGGTAATAGCTGTTCCTGGCACCTTCATCACTAACCTGGCAATCTCTTTACTACAGAAATACTCAATCTGGAGGCTGATTCACCTTACACCTTGCACAGCACCCTTACAGTGCTTTAAATTCTGCTGGCCTAAGCTGAAAGGAGATCTTCCTAGGCTTAAAAATCTCAGGCCAGTCCTGAAAATAAATAAATGAAATCTCTGTGGCTGTAACTGCATCCCTCCAACAACTCCTTCCTACTACATATTCATTCTGTATTTCTGACAATATGTTGTTTTACACAAACACATATGGACTATATGAGATCTTTTATGGCATGTTTTCTGCAACCTAATTAAAATACTTAAAGAATGTTTGTCATTTATGGACATCAGCAATCCAGTGACTTCAATACAGCACAGACCAGAACAGGACTAGATCAAGTTTTCACAGATGACTTTCATCAGACAGAACTGACTGCTGCCTGCTTTAACATTTAGATTCCCCTGGAAATGGAGAGTATCCCTGGATATTTCATTTTGCCTACTCAAAGCTTTCCTGAAACCCTTTCTGATCCTGTAATTATCAACTGTTTACATCTGTGCTTTTGTCTCTCCAACAGCAGGGTAGTTCATCATTTTGTAAAGCACTATCAAGTTCAGTGCTTGATTAGTGTCATAAGAGCAAATCGATTTGCATAAGGGAGTCACAGCCTTTGTCATCCTGCTGTGCACCAAATGCTGCACCACGCTAAGGGAAGGATGCCAGGAATACAGATGCCTGTTTAAAGCCCCTAAAATCTGAAAAGGCATCTCCTGAACTTCAGCACTAGTAATAGCACCCGTGTTGCCTGTATTAAGGCATCAGGAACTGGTTTAGCTATATCAGTCGCACTTGAATTGCTAACGTAGCTGGGGAATTAGAAAAATAAAAATGACAGCAAATCCCCTATGTGCTCCATACAAAAGTTACCACAGATATCCACAGCAGCAAATAAAAAAACAGGCAAACCTGTCTGGCTGCTTTAGCTGAATTAAACATTAATGAACACAACTCTATCATCCATTACTGGTACACAGGCATTATTAAGCAGATTTTTTGTAATACCAGCTTATTGCCACAGGGACTGCCCTCCCACACAGAGATATTGTGCTGGTGCAGAGAAAGATTTTCACTGGTTGTGTTGAACATGGTGATAATGCTATTTAATTTTTACTTTGTTCCAGAGCAGCAGATCTGTACTAGCAACTTGTTAATTACAATGTAATTAGAAGTTATTACATTTAAGAGCAGGACTGACAGCCACTGAAATCTAACTTACTTTCTACCTTTTAATGCTTTTTACATGTTTCCAAAGCTCAGAGTTTAAAAATGATGGGTCAGTTCCAGTTTCCCCAGTAGCACAAGGCTTCAATAACAACCATCAGACAAAAAAACCTTAAATACATTACAACAAAAAGCCATGCCAAATTTTAGACTACAGATGTGGGTCAGTATTATTATTAGTCTGCCTCAAACACACTATTAGGTAATTTTAACTGGGTCTTCCCTATAGCACAAGCCCTGTCATGTTGCCCACACCATCTAACAGTTACAATGCACGATACCTACGTCAGTATTTCACTTTTCCAACCCTGCATGCTTATTAGCAATAGAAGGACAAATACTCAGTGCCTGAAAGTATTATTGCTCTAAGATACAAGTGATGCTTGCTTGTTTCCTCACTTTGAAAAACCAGTTCAAAGCTGAGAGAGATGTCATTATGTAATGACAAGGGGCAAAATAAAACACTGGAAATGGAGAATAACATTTTTGCCTCTATCAAGACCCTTGCTGTGCTGTGAATACTATACCCTGGTGTCACAAAGGCAACAGCTCCGGTCATTTTCTTACCTGCTGCAGAATGAACCATGGGCAGAACAGTCACAGAGACGTTGTCAGAGCTCCGCTGACCTGCAGTGTCTGTCACAGTTAGCTGGACAATATACCCGCCTTCCTGAATGTGGGACAGCTTCAGTGTTCCTGGCTGTGGTACCTGAGTAAAGACACACAGTATAAAAAACATACTGATACAAAGGATCCATCCATAACTTTCTGGGAATAAGGAGCTCATCATGCAGATTAAATACGAATCTGAAGTCTGGCCAACCTACTCAAGCATGTATTTCAGCATGTAAGATTTGATCTTTTTTTTTTTTTTTTGCATCCATTTGTAAAAATATCCACACTTAACATTTAGATAGTGTTTTTCATGGCACACTCAGTTACCTGGAGGTAACAGGATCTCAGTACTGGAGAACAAATGGACGCATATATTTAACTCAATTTTTGAGTAATTAGAAATGTAATTTTAGAGGACAGGCAGTAAAATACTGGCCTTTTGCTCTCTATCAAGTTCGGCTGTAGACAGTATACTGTTGATATGGAACTACTATGGATCTATAGAAATAACTTTTCATGCCTGAAAGAGAACAGGAATTTTTGATAAATATGATCATAGAGTCCTAGACCTACCACTATAGAAGAGTGTATTGATACACATATTTTTTCTCTCAGTGAGAAAATTTCCTAACTGAAATTTCTTTCCTTTTCTATTTATACAAATGCACCCAGTTACCTGATCAGACTGTTGATTACCTCCTGTTGGAGTATATGACCCCTTAGAATTTTATTCTTTAGTGTATTAAAGAAATTATTATGCTCTAAAAAACACCTGCTGTTGCTCACTATGACTGCTGGGAGAGCAAATGCAGTATTTAAAACTCATGAGCCATGGAGTCCAAGTCTCTTCCTGGTGCAGAGCCAGAGAAATGTCATTGACTTCCGAATACACCACTCATTTTAAAAAACCCCAACCCATTATTGTCCCTAAGTGTCCAGGAGCTATGCAGCTACAGCATGGGGGTAGCAATGAGAGAAGCAAATTATCTAAAAAGCAATAACCAGTCACAATAGAAAAAAAAATTGCTTCTTTCTACAATATGATAAGATCTCTTTATAGCAGTCCTTCCCCTTTCTCTGCCTTCTATTTATTCTCTGGTTCATAAGAACAATGCAACAACTGCCTTTTATCTTATTTATATACACTCCTATTCTCCCTTGTAGCTATGGATTCATACATTATTCTCAAAGAATAAATGACAACGAAATCCAGTAACTTCAGGGCAGTAACCAAAGCACTAAAGACATCAACTGGAGAATGTATGAAAAAAAATCACAGTTATTAATTCAACTCTAAAATTTAAATTATCATGGTTAATCATGAGGGTACATATCTGTAGGAGAAATCCCTGCTCATTTGAAGACAATGGAAAAGTATTTACTTAAGCATAAATGTGTGTCAAATTCATTTTCTGCTAACAAATACAAAGAAGCCACCAAGGTTAACGGGAATTTTTCAAGTTTAAATGGATATAAGACTTGTCTCTATTTTATAGAGTGGCTTTGAGTAATATTAAAAATATAAACTTTAATTTTTTAAAGTAAATATTAATTTTTGTTTTACTCTATGTTACTAAACCACAGATTAATTTAAGAAGTATTTAATTACTCTTTGAAGATTATATTGCTGCAAGGGGTCAGATTAACAAGTCTTTGATAATACAGTGTTCTTTTAATCCAGATGATATCTATCAAGTATTCTTAAAGCTTCATTTTGGTTCACACTCTTTCACCCTCACATATCCTTCCTGCTCTAGGTGGAGTTCCCAGTGTGCCCTGGATATTGTGGGCTATGAACACTCTATGAGTAGAGTCTGTGGATTTGAGACATTTTTTCTTTTTTTTTTCTGCTGATCCTAGCGCATTCACAAAGAAGGCTAATATGAAGAAACCCTCTCTTCATGGTTAATTTTACATTGAAACAGAAGAGCATAAAAAATGTATGGATAAAATATCTCATAAGGTCTACATCACACATTTCTTTGTATCTTCTCCATATGCACTGACAGGAGATTATTGCTGAAAACAACTTATTGTTTTTAATAACTGAATTACTGACGGGTCTCTAACTGGGGTGCAGAAGCTTGAAAACCAAGTGCAGTGAGTACAAACAAAGCAGAGCTCAAATACAGTAGGGTATTATCGTCTACTTGTTCGCTGCTGGCTGTCCCATGCCACCCAGGACAGAGATTAACTGTGTAAGCCACTAGAAATAATCACTGGAAAAAACTCCCCAGGGACACAGCATAGTCTCCTTCACTGCAGGTCTTCAAGATGTGATTGGACAGACAAGATAATCTCATTGAGGCTCCTTGTCCCACGAACAGTTGGACCAGATGATCTTTTGAGGTCCCTTCCAACCTGGGCTGCTTTACATTTCTGTGAAATAAATATTCGAGTTGTACAGGCATCTTAATTTTGGTGCCTGGTAGACAGATTTGAATATATTTAATATTTTTAGCTGTACGTTTTAAACTTGAACACAACAATCTGGAAGGCCAAGTGTGGCACTGCAAATGTACCTGCATTTCAACCGATGAGTCGCCCTGCAGCAGCGTCCACTCATAGTGCACAATTCCATGGTCATCGGAACTTTCTCGGCCATCCAAAAGCACCCAGTCCACAGGTGACTGCAGCACAAGGTCTTGTCCTGCCTTACACTGTGGAGGCTCATCATATTCTTCTTCTTCAATAAAAAAAGAGAAGATCAGTTATTTATCAGGGGAGGCTGGGTAATCATTTATATGAAACACACCTTTTACTTGGTTAAGGTATTGTTTCACCACCATGCAACTTCCTGGATGAGGGACATGTTCATTAGTGCACATTTTGTTAAGCAAAGTAGTATCTGCCTCAATTTTAGTTAATTGTCCTATAATCAATGATATCTTCAGGAATTAACTGCTACATTAGAAGCACATGGCATAGAAGACCTCTCTAGGTACCTGGATATTTTTTTTGTTAGCATGGATGTACTTTTTTTAATCTGAACTAAGAAAAGTAGGTTTAAATATGACTTACATACAGATGACAGTTACAGCACCTTTTTTATACTTTTTATAGTACTCTGCATAACTGAATAGGCTTCTTGTCTCTATTTATAATACATCATTACAGGAATGAGAGACTTATTTAGCATAAGCTGGCACACTGATGAAGCAGTGTACATGATGATTAAAAACCATCAGAAACGACCACCAACTTTCAGTGCCTCATTTAAGACATTCAAAGCTTGATTTTCAGAATATTTAGGATTTTTAGCATTTTGCTATATTCAAAGTACAATCCTTATTGACGGAAATTGTGAGTACTAAGTACTTTTGCCAATCAAACTGCAAGTTTTCGGGTTAAACTAACAAAAATCATGATCTGTTAAGTGACACCTGTTAGAAGTAGTTTAAGTCATTTGTTCTATAACCTTCATGCAGTGCAGGGAAGAGAAAGGGATAAAATCTGGTTCTATAAGTCAGTATTTGACAACTTTAGCCACAAGATAGTATCTTTCTGCAGTTCCCCACTCAAGTTTCACTCCTCTTCTGGGCATCCTGAAGTGCCAGGGTGCTCTATGCTCTTCAACCTCTTCAAAGGATATTCCGTAAAGGATATTGATGTTATGCTCAGAAATGCAATTACTGAAGACAAGGTTGCAACTTCACTCAGTGCAGGCAGAGCTGTATAAGGAAAGGTGCTTTCCCATCAGTGTAGGGAATCTTCCTTGCATGTGCTCTTCAACAGTATCAAGAACTTGCTTGAAGGTATGAAGCTCATGGGAGCAGTGGGACAACTGTTTATCTCTGACTGAACAGCTAAAGTCTTATTTCTTGTTTTTGTCAGTAGTAGGTAAGGCATAGAAAATTTCAAGGCAAATGCCTAAATTTAGGAAAGCATAAAAAACCCCTGAAAACAGGGCCTAATATTAGGAAGTATGAAACAGTTCTTGCTCATCCAGTTGGCAAAGGAAGATTTACCTAATTTGTATACACTCGCTTCTCAAATCCAACTTTGTTTAAAAAGCAACAACCAGGTGAAAAAAATCCCAAACTCACTGCTAATGAACGCCATCATTATGGTGCCAGGGCAACTTTTATTTGGTATAAATGAGTTATGTGCAGTCTTCACACAATTATTTATTTTACAAGTAACTGTCAAGAAGAGACTGACCTGGGTCTCAAACAGCACAGCCCAGTCTTCTGCTTCTACCTTGGAAAGGGGTTTCATGTCACTTGTCCAATTTAAATTATTTGATCAATGCCCTGCAGGGGCAGAGACAAGCCCCATTTCCCATTATCCATAAGGATACTCTCTTCCTGGACCAATTTTTTATGCCAGCAGCATGAGTTGCAAAGGAAGGACCACTTCACATTGAGTCAGCCACAAAAATTCATTCCAGCCCTTTGTTCACGATCAGTGAGGGACCACCCAGACCTCTGGGGATGGAGGCACCACCCTTTGCTTGTAAGCCATCAGGTCACCTTCAGAAAGGCAAATACATGGCAAAAAGAAAAATTTGGCCTGATAGAGACATATGGCATGGGAGGAGACAGTCTATTGGGCAGATGATTCTGTTTCCACAGCAGTTTTAAGCAATGGAATACAGGATCCTCAGCGAATGAAACACCTCCAAATCTGGGGAATAAGAAGTCAGCATAGAAAACCCAAGAAGGCACAGTCAGAAGCCACTTACAACCACTGCTCACGGGAGTAAAGCACTGTCAGCCACGGGTCAGCAGAAAACTCAAGCTCAGAAAGCATCTCTTAACTTCTGTTTTTAACTTGCATTTAGGTTTAATGTAAATAATCAGTATGGAGCTGATATACCAGGTCAACACTCTGAGATGTTGGAACTGGCTGCTTTCTAGAAAAACGAGTGCATTGCCTTTTTCTTTGTTGGGGGACACAATAGGCTTCTTTAAATTCTGCTTTTAATTTATTCTGCTTCCTCTGTCCTTTATACAGATTTGTCCTGCCAATAATGAAGCTCCCAGCTAGTTATCTGAATGAAGGCTTTGTTATTAAAAAGGTTATTTCACTGCCAGCTCCTTAATGTGTTTGGTATTAGTTTACCTTGATGTTGGATCCTCCCATTGCTCACCACTAGTGATCTCAGAGATCATTGTATCCTAATGATCAAAAATATTTTGGAATTATGAGTACCACATCTATGGGTAAATATTGGTTTGGAATTATCAGACAGAAAACAGCAGAAGACTCAACACCAAAGTACTGTCAAAGAAAAAAAAACCACAGCTAAAATGTGATCCCCTCATGGAAGAAAATCTTGAAATCAGAAATTCTTTCCTAATTTTCCTAAACTCATTCATGGGGTGACAGAAGGCAAAAAAGATGTGCTTTCATCATCCTGTTGTCCAGATTATTTTTTCAATGTATTTCAAGAATGCAGTGGGTAACAAAACATCAGAGCAAAATAATTCAATCTTAATTTTATCTCTCCTGGTCTATGTCACAGCTGACAGATGTTTGAATAAAAGTTCATTCTCCTTTGTGGCTTTGCTTCAGCTCCAGTGTAATTGCATTAAGAAATCATAATCCCTTGTTTCCAATACTACCATCACCCTCAAGGCAGACTTTTAAATAAAACCAACAGGCCACAGTGCAATTTACAGACTAGGAACTGAAATTGCCTTGCAAGCCCAGTGCTGACGCAAAAGCTGCAAAAGTGGCAAAGCATTTAAGAACTTCAGAACTCAAGGAATTCAAGAAATTCAAGGTTTCTAATAGGTAGAGTATCATTTGTACAATAGTATTATTTACACTGTGCCGTAACTACACTCTACGTTAGTTCCAGGTTTTAACAGAATTAAGGCAGTTCAAAATTAAGCCAAATTCTGTGTGACTTTGGTGTAAAATCTCATCTTAAGCCTTCTGTCATGCAAGTGCATACAGGCTTATGAAACACAATTACCCCAAAGCTGCTACATAAATAATGCTGTGAAACTAATACATCTCCTGTTGAAAATGGCAAAATCATACCTTGGTTTTTTCTGGTACCTTCAGCTTGCCTCATCTCTATTTCCATAAGATACCTCCTATAGCTCTCTAATTTACCTGCCCATGCACTTTGCAAAAAATATTTAGGCATCATAATGCCTCTAACAAACTGAGCCTGTGCTCTCTCATATTTCCAAGGGATTCCCATTGACATTCTCATGAAACATGCAGGACTGCATGAACCTCAAGCCTGAGGTCTCCCCTGTCAAGGGAGCAGTAACAGCAGGCACATCTGGGCAGTTTTCATCCACACCAACACCAGGTCTTCTTCCTGTTGCATGCAGTGACTAATTTACTTCAAACAAGATCTACTGCTGAGTAAGATGCAGATGACATTTGGGAAAGTATTGTCCACAGAGGTAATGAAATTAAGTCAAAATTAGTTAAGATGAGACTGTTTAACAACAGGAGGTGGGGGAAGGCAAGTAAATTCTTTGAATCAGGTGCTAGGAAACAGACTCCAAATTTAGAAATCCAGATTTGTTTTCATCTACAGCTGCTTCCTCTGGATTATGTTGTTCTTAAATATGCTTTAGATATGAACAAACTGCTGCTTTTGATGTGGCCTAGTTTCCAGAGGTGCGTATGGAGAATGTCCATGCTGCCTCCGGACTACTGGTGATGTATCGTCGTGCTGTTCAGTCTAGTTCTTGAGTTCTTAAGCAGGAAAAACCTTGAACTAAGTGAAAAAGAAGCTGTCTTAGGCAATAACGTTTGGACAGTACCCCCAAGAAGAAGGGCATGTGCTTGCTCTCAGGCTATGCGCCAGGTTCTGGCATAGCTGGGACGAGCACTTCATGCTTTCCAAGGTGCCCAATACGCAGTTTCTGAAAAGCCTGGATTTCTCTGGGAGTGTGGTGAACATGCACATCCCACTGCCTGGCTCCCAGCCACCAGATGGCTGGCACAATGCCCCTCAAGGGCTCTGCAGAGGCAGAGGTGTTGAGGGATGGGTCTCCTCAAGCCCCAACAGCCCCAAAGCCCTCCCACCCTTACAGAATCCATCAGGTTGGAAAGGACCACAATGGGTCATCTGGCCCAGCCTCCCTGCTCAAGAAAGATTGACACAGAGCACATGGCACAGGACCGTATCCAAATGGGTCTTGAATATCTCCAGTGAGGGAGACTCCACAACCTCTCTGGACAATCTGTTCCAGAGCACGGTTACTCGCACAGTAAAAAATCTCTTCCTCATGTTCAGGTGGAACTTCCTGTGCATCGGTTTCTGTCCGTGGCCTCTAGTCCTATTGCTCAGCACCACCAAGAAGAGCCTGGAAACATCCTCTCGGCACGCCCTCTCCCCTTCAGGTATTACACGTTGGTATGGCTCNGGGAGACCCGCCGAACGGCCCGAATGCCGAGCGCAGCCGGGCTCCCCTCGCCGCCGCCTCCCGCCCCGGGAGCGGGTTCGCGGCGCCCGCTCCCCGCCGGCAGCTCCGCGGCCCTGCCGCCCCCGCGCCCAGCG
>VZRL01002366.1:928380-1022013 GCA_013397895.1 Origma solitaria | reverse complement strand
CGAGCGGCGCGGGGAGGCGCCGGCCCCGCCCGGCTGCACCAGGCGGAGCGGCCGCGCTCAGCACCCGGCGCCCGAACAGCTCCGGCGGGCCCCGCCCCGGGACCGCCCCGCTGAGGGACTCTCCGTCAGGAGCCGCAGTGATAGGAGAAGGGGTAAGGGGTGCAAACGGAAAGGGGAATTTTAGGCTGTATATTGGAAAGAAATTCTTTACTGTGAGGGTGATGAGACACTGAAAAGGGCTGACCAGAGAAGCCGTGGATGCCCCGTCCCTGGAAGTGTTCAAGGCTAGATTGCATAAGGCCTTGCACAACCCGGTCTAGTTGAAGGTGTCCCTGCCCATGGCAGGGGGATTTGGATTAGATGATCTTTAAGGTGCCTTCCATTCTGTGGAAGGCCTTAACGTTCTGTGATTCTACAATTCTTGACTTCACCTGGGGAGATGACACCTGCAAATAATCGGGGTCGGGCAAGGGTCAGTGCAACTGCTGGCAGTTCTGTCAACCTGAGGAAACAAACAAGCAAGCAAGCAAACAAACGAATCAACTAAAAAGAAATTAAGGAGGACTCCCTCCCAGGCGTGGCTTTTCTGTTCAGAAATTTAAAAAAAAAAAAAACAAAAACCCAATAATCAAAAACATAATGTGCAAAGCCGTGAGCTCTTGACTTTTAGCAAAATATCCCATATGGGTTCTTAACCACCCAAACCAGTGGTGAAGAACTCCCTGTGCAAGATTTTGAAGCCTTTGCTGAATGAGTTTCAGAGAAATACTTCCAATTAAATGAAGCAGTTTTACATATGTCACAGCTTCTGTTTCATCATGAAATTAAGGCTGATCCTGCCACACAGATTAATAACGGTATTATCCCTGAAAATCAGCAATCCTCCAAAACAGCTGCTTCGTTATTTTTCATCAGATGTATGGAGCCTCAAAGTGCTGGAATGGCACATTGAGACCTGTCTAACAGCACTGAGAAACATTAGCTTACCAATAAATCTATAAAGGTGGTGATGGGTTTTGAGCTGTGTACAAAGGGATGTCATAACAGGTCAAGTGATAGCTCTGTGTTTTCATTTTCATTTGGTTCATTCTTCCAATCATCTTTAATCCCAGACTCATACATTTCTTGAATTACTGGAAAAAAATTAATAGTTGCATCAAAAATATCATTATGGCAGGATGCTTAGAATAAGTAGCAAAATAAAAGGCATATTAGGAATGGTTTTAAGACATCTTTGTACTCTTTCATATTTTTGGCTTGTTTTAGGTCATGTTTCCAGCATAACTTAGAATTGCCTCCAAAACAAATCCACTCCAATATTCTGCCATCATGGAGCCTTGGGTGTTGCCCAGGCAATTGACATGCAGCTTGTAGTTTGAATTACGATTTTTCCTCATCTCCCAAATCACAGGACTCTAGTTCAGTGACTCATTGAAGCATGCTGGCCTGTCAGCAGTGCAACTGTTGAAGATTAATTTTCTCTAGCTATGTGCTTTATGAGTTTTCTAAGTCTCTAGAAATTATATTTTTGAAATTTTCAATTTCCCATCAATTTTAGTTAAAACTGATCAACATGTTCAAAGGTTATAGGAAGATGGAGCAGCTAGACAGTGAGATGATATAATCCTCATCTGCTTTGAAAATCAGGCTAAAATGCCATAATTTTATTTTTAGGAGTATTTTGGAGAGGCGATCAATCTATTCATAACAGAGGTACTAACTGTGAAGCACTGATTTGCTAGAGGTGACACTGGTTTGCTGCTGCTCTGCTGTTGTAGCCTCTGATAATCTTTTTAGTTCCAGAATGTAAACAAAAATAAAGCTCACATTTGTGCAGGTTGAAGTTGGTAGAGGGAAAAATGCGCTAGGTTGTCACTTCTCAGAGTCATCAAAGATTTGGCACTAGTCTGAGCAGAAGTTCTCAGTTCTGGAGCAGCACACAGCCAATGTTGGTTAGAAGGGGCCCATATACAGGGCACAGAGGATCGCTCATCCCACCATCCTTGTGTCCAGCTCTACCAGAAAGGTGCTCCCTGGCTGTCAGTGGTGGTGACACTGAAGCGGCAGGTTCCTGGAGAAAACACTGAGAAAAATGATCACCTTCTCTTGCCTTATAATGAGGATTCTGTGGTTGGACGGTATCTCCAAGGAGAGTAGATGCTTCTTCAAGCAGGTGAGTGTGTAAAAGGTAAAGAAGGGTATGGCTAAAGGAAGGTCATGGGCCAGTTGTCTTGCTTCAGTGTCACATTCACCAGTTTGAAGGTTTGTAGGATATCAAAACATCTTCCTAAACTGGGATAAGGATAACATGGTTACATTTTTGCTTGGAATCCCTCAGATTATCTTCTTGAGCAGGAATTTCTAAGTGCAGCAGATTTTTTTGTATTGATGCTGGAGCAGAACTTGTTTTGTTGCCTAATTTTCTTGGCTCAGAATGTGTATGTTATTACTCTGGCCTTGTGAGAAAGATGGCATTTGTAGTCATGCTGAGCTTTTTTCAGAAGGTGGCAGCAGCTTATTACTTATATAAAACAGATTGCTGCTAGACATCAATGTCTGCCTAAGGGTAAATGAAAGATTCATAGCTACTTATACTTAATTTCACATTTCTTTACTGGTTCATTGTTGTGAGTGCCTCAGCTTTTCTTTGGATTGGGAAGTAGCAAATAAAAATGAATATTTAGTTTATAGTAGCACAAAAAATATTTTATTCCTGTCTCTCATGAAATTGAAGTTTTGGAATGGCTGATTTTCAGAGTGCCTTAGAAATTCATAAAGATATCTGTCAGGTTTTAGGGGTTATTTTTTTTCCTTTTCAAAGGATACGTGCTTGTACCACAATTTATTGCGGTAAAATGTCCACTTTATCAGGCATGGGACAGCTAAAGAGAGTGCTAGCTTTCTTTCCCAAAAGTGGAGATTAGACTACACATATATTCTTTACATCCAAACAATACCTGGCAAAGTAATACAGGATTTCAGAATTCATGAATATTCATGTTTCCAACCATCTGTTGATTAGTTTCAATCTCTCTTCATATTCAAAACTCATAAAATAGCTGAAACTACAGCAATAAGGTCTGAGTGCACCTGCTTTTCTCTTCCTTTAGTTAATTTTTTTCCCAAAGTAACAGAATAACAAGGATTAAAAAAGCAGGGGACAGAAAAGCAATGGAGTAGGATGAAAAGAAATGGAATATGTAGAAAAGGAGCAGGAAGAAAAGGCAAAGTTATATCTAGGCTTCCTCATCTAAAGTGCTTTCCTATGGAGAAGTTTTTGGTTGGTTTGGTTTTTGGTTTGTTTGTTTGTTTTGTTTATGGGGTTTTTTTTCATTTTTTGTTTGTTTTGTTTTTTGGGTTTTTTTTTTTTTTTTGGTTGGAATATGTTCTCAGGAAAACAGATATATCTTCCTCTTCATTTGAAGTCTTCCAGATGCTCTGCAAACAGTAAACACATAATGCAAATGTTATCTGCAGAAGATGTGTTGTCGGCATGATGTTATCATTAGACACATTTTCTCTGCTCCAGTTTGCTTGTGAGAATCTGTCGAGTAAACACCCATGGTAGATACAAATCAGCTTGGATGCTGGAGTCCACTGTTGATTGACAACTGAGTTTGAGCAATTTGCCCACAAATGAATTGAAGTGATAACCTTTTCTTTGCAGCTTGAAGATTCAGGATTCTGACCGTGAGAGTGAGAGCTGAGGAGCTCTGCATAAATAACAGAAGATAGGGGTTGTAAATGTTAGGAGTGGAAGCAGAGGAATTAACTCAGGTATTTAACTCAGGTTTTGTGTTTTGTCATTTTTTAATATTTCACATCCCTCTCAAGCAAAATTGTGTAATGCTGTGGTACCAGTGTTATGAAAACAGCAGGAAAAAATATTTTTCAAATTCCTAAATGAAAAATGTAAATGTAATCGTGAAAGTGTATCATATCATATTGATTTTGTGAACATCCCGTGGTGATGCAAGTTAAAAAGGAATGACTGGCAGCTTGAGATGGTTTTAATCCAAGTATGGTAAAGTGTTTTCCTTGCCCTCTTAAAGGAAAGAAAAATAGCCGAGTCCTGTCTTGCAAATGTGTGTGTGTATAATTGTGCTTGTCTTTTTTCTGCTGTATTAAATACCGAGATCTCCTGATTGATAAAGTGGAATATTATTAACACCCCACCTCCTTTCTATACGTCTGACTGCATTTGTGCCTAACACAAAACAAGTATTTTACTACAAAACTGGGAAGGAGACAGAGAATAAAAAAAAAAAGGCACAAGATTGTGTTTCAGAGACTGTTCCCCACTAGCAGCAGAGGTAAGGATCGGGCTGAGACATCAGGTGATTACTTTAACGTCATGTTCATACGTGCTGCGATTGCTTCTCTGCCCGGATACTGCATAATTGACTGCACAGCATTAGCCTGGCACCACGTGGGCTCAGCGCAGATACTCTGACGGCAGAAGCACTGAGGCTCTGCTGCTGAGATAAACATAAAAAAAAAAAAAAAATAAACAAAAACCCCTCTTCGTAAAGAAAAGGATGGATAGAGGTGACAAGAGGGGAGCCATTTCTGTAAAGTGAAGTTATTAGTAGTATTTATTACCTGGTGTAAGGTGAAATTCCCTCGGAGAAGGGGGTGACATAATGATCATGCTCCTTGCTGCCTGCTCCTAAGTTATCACGAGGGTGAACTGACAGTTTCACCAAAATGAAAATCAGGCAGGGTAAAAAGAGAGGTGGGGTAAAGCTAAGCAAATAAATCCTAATATTGCTGAGAGAATAATACCACTTTTACCACAAATCTTGGATCCTGGAAAAACACATTTCTTTTCAACGGGAATCCACCAAATATTCCTTCAGCCTCCTTCTGGTCACTGCAACAGCAGTGGCAGCTGCTTCTTGGGGCATTAAAGCCGTAAAACAACAGTCTGAGAGATGAAGGATAGTTATTTAAAAAAATTAGTAAGTACTTCTCTGGGAAAAGGTTAGTTAGGGTTAGAACTGCAGACTTTTACCTAGAATTTCTGCCAGTCCTGTAGAAATAGGTTACCAATGATTTACAAACAATAAAAATCTAATTTAACAGCCAGAGCCAAGGTTAAGCTAGGAGCACAAAAAGTAATTTGCCTTGTAAACAGCATCATTAAGAGTGGAACAGTTGAGAGAATGAAGATGAATCAATACTATGCATTTTTTTACAGTCAGCATATTATAACCTTTGAAGACACTATCCCTGCCTGTATTTGTACTGTAGCAGAACAACTTGTGCTCCAAGGTGTTAGCTAAGCAAAGATTTGTTTAAGCTCTGTCCACCAGTCATCGAAAAATTTCCTACTGCATATTGAAAGTGTGCAAAACTATTTCATGTCCTGTCTGAATATACATAACCAACAGCCTGAATCCTTTATGCCTGGGTTTTTTGAGGGTTTTTAAAAAACTACGCGAAGCTTTGATATGCATAAAACTACAAAGGATCGCTTCCCAGAAGGAAAATATCTAGCTGAAAAAAATTACTCATTGCGATTTCAGCCATGGATTCTTCTGTGGTACAGCATAATGATAAAAATCAGTTGGGTAATACACTCATGATTAGTGAGTCAATGGGAGCTGGTGGCAGCCCTGACATTAATCAATAATGTCAAGATTTTGAAACAGGTTACAAAATAATAGCGGGTTCTGCAGATGCCACCACATTAGCAAATACTTTGGATGTAACTACCAACACTCCTTTTTCTGTAAGTAATCCCTCATGATTTTCATAGAAAGGACAAAAAGAAGCCAAATAGTTGGTCACTGGGAACAGTTTTATATGGAATTCTTCATTTATGCACTCTATATTTAGTATGCACCTCTTACATGAACAATTTTGAACTTCTCAGCACTTCTTCCTTTTTGGCAGTTTCCAAACTCTTCGGGAATGTTTGCAATGGCAGCATATCCTTTGTATCATAATTCTATAGGAAAACAGAAATATAATGATGATAATGTTTAATTTACTGGCAACAGTAAAAATAATGAACTGACTGGACAGCTTAATCTACACTGAAAGATGTCAGCCTTCTTCACTACATTCTTTTTAAGGCTTCCTTTTGACCTTCATTGCAAAAGACAATTGTAAACTCAAATCTACTTCCATTTTCTTCCAGACTCCTATGTTTTCTGTTCTTTTCCTGGAGATCTTAAATTATGGTAATGAATGTAGTAATCATTGCATATAATTTTAACCCATTGTGTTACAGCTAATAGATCCCTCAGTAATTTTTCTAAAGTGATTTCTTGGATAAGGCTTTGTCTCTTAATGCTGAGAATGCATTGGCTGGTTTCATAAATCAGCTAGTACTGGGAAAATGTGCAGTTTGGTTCAGTCAGTCACCTGAGTTGCTGCTTTCCTATCCTTCTACAGTCTTAAGTGCATGCAGCCATGATTAGGTGGAAAATGGTAAAATTCAAATAAAGGAATTCTGAACCTTGTTCAAAAATAGTCAAAGACTGTTCTTAGGTTTTCATGTAATTTTTAATAATAGAAGTGATAGCTTATGGCCTTGCCACATTGGTTTGCCTAGCTAGTATTTTGTCAAAGATGTAGGACCCAATGTATTTTCTGTTGCAGGCATAAAAAATTGAACTGATGATAGCTGGAAGAACAATCTTCTTACTTAGTCTGAAGGTGTACAGAAAAGATGGGTAGGTCCTCTCTTTGTGTTGCAGAGCAGATCACAGCTTGTCCTCCCAGCTCAGACAAAAGTCTTCTGCTGGTTTTAGTTGTCTTTGGGCCAGATTCAAAACCTGCATCTCTTATTTGCAAATTCGAAATACTAATAGATATCTACAAATGGAGAGCTGCAATAGACAAATTAATTAATGTTAGTTAACTCGCTTTGGGGTAATTGCACTGAACAATTAAATGATGCAATTAAAAATATTGTTGTCTGATTTTTCACTTAGTACAATTCAGTTCCCTTTTTGCTGTTGATCTGTGTTTGCCTTTGATTTCTGTATTTGGATGTCTGTGGAGTTTTTTAAAGTACTCTGAATGTTAAATTCTAGCAATTGCATTGTAGGTCACACACACAAATCTCTCCAGGTGAAATCACTGGTATGGTTTAGTGGTGTTTCTGCTTTGCTACCAGTGGAGAAACAGGTTTTAGGTGTGTCATAACCGGCCTATTAATTGGAGCATTTATATGAGTTTTATCCCAAGCATTTTACTTCTATCCTCATTAAATAGTCTTTCTGGACTTCAAAGCAGGAGGGCTGTTAAATTAACTTAGACAGATGAGAGAGTGGGATTTTCTTTAAATTGGGCTGCAAATCACAGATTTTGTATTGAAGCTTGAGGCAAAATGACTTGAATGCAAATAATCCTTCAATGTTCTTCCTACTGTTCTCCAGTATGTGCCTCCGAGGATGCATATGTTTCCTCACAGGTGACAAACTTGGCTAGGCAAATAACACAGAGGGTGTCAGCATGAAAAATCCCAGTCATTTTATCTCAGTCATCTGTAATTTAAGTGTTGTCACGGTATATACATTGTGGTGGGAGAATATCTGGATTTTGATTAGGTTCAGATGCAGATTACCCAGGGCAATTGTGCAACAAAGATCACTGGTTACATTAACTGAAAAAGGTCCTAAATGTGATATAGACTCTGTTTCAGGGAGTGTAAGTTTCAAAATTTTCCCTACACTTCAGATTTCATGATTATTTAATAGGCATCCATAGTTTGAATACAGCTGTGAGCTATTGCACATTAGAATTTCCAGAACTGGCTGGTAATACTATTGAAAAATACTTTTTAAATGCACATGAATACTTTTTGTATTACTTCATTTGTGGACTCAAAATATTGTGATAATAACCATTTTCTCAGTGTTCCTGCACTTATCTGGGCTACTCCAGAAACCATTTATTTCAGACCTTCAGAAGCAACTCCCCTGAAGTTCAGTTATGTCAGGACATAAATGTTCCAGCAGATTCATGGTTTGACCAAACCTTGTGTTTCTCTTAGAGTGAGAAAAAGAAAATACTTGGACTTGAGCAATACTGACCTTTTTTTTCCCCTACATATATATATGTAGATTTTTTTTTAATATATGTATCCTGGGCTGCATCAAAAGGAGTGTGGTCAGAAGGTCAAGGGAGATGATTTTGTCCCTTTGTCCCCTATGCTGTTATGAAACCTCACCTGTAGTACAGCATCCACCTCTAGTGCCCCCAGCATAAGAAAGACGTGGAACAGTTGGAGAGAATCCAAAGGAGGGCCATGAAGTTGGTAAGGGCACTAGTGCAACTCCTCTATGAAGACAGGCTGAGAAAGTTGGGGCTATTCAGTCTGGAGAAGAGAAAGGAGACCTCATAGCAGCTTTCCAGTATCTGAAGGGGGCCTACAAGGAAGCTGGAGAGGGACTCTCCATCAGGACCTGCAGTGATAGGATGAGGAGTAATGGGTTCAAACTGAAAGAGGGGAAATTAGGTCAGCTATTAGAAAGAAATTCCTTACTGTGAGGATGGTGAAGCACTGAAACAGGTTTCCCGGAGAAGTTGCTGATGCCCCATCCCTGGCAGTTTTCAAGGCCATATTGAATGGGACTTTGAGCAGCCTGGTCTGTAGACATTGTCCCTGCCCATGGCAGGGAGGGTGGAACCAGATGAACTTCAAGCTCCTTTCCAACCCAAATCATTCTATGATTCTATGATTCTCTTTGATGAAGATACTACATTCCTACTTAACCAGACAGTGCTTTAGCCAGTGTAAGGAGCTGTGAATGAATGAAGTTTAAATGCATTATGCAGTATACTTTTCACCCAGGTGGTTTTCCCATTTCTAATAT
Organism: Origma solitaria; assembly: GCA_013397895.1. Classification (NCBI taxonomy): domain Eukaryota; kingdom Metazoa; phylum Chordata; class Aves; order Passeriformes; family Acanthizidae; genus Origma; species Origma solitaria. The sequence continues at coordinate 1,013,182 of VZRL01002366.1, read as the reverse complement.
TGTACAGAAATTATTTTTATGTCAAATTGGGAAACTGTGATTAGAAGTGGTGCAGGTGGTTTTCCCATTGCTAATATTGTACAGGAGTTACTTTTATGTGAAATTGGGAAACTGTGATTAGAAGTGGTGCAATTCACAGTAAGAGTGCATTTGTATTCTATTTGAATCACGAAGCCATTTTAAAAGGCTTTCCCTGCACAGTCAAGTCATTGTGTAGTGTGTATGCGCTTGGCACTTCTGGAGTTGAAAGCCTGCCCATATTTTTACATCTCCAGTAGCTACAGAAAAGCCAAAGGACTAATCCTGAGCCCATATCACTGGTGTAGTGTTAGCTGTCTGAGTGAGATGTCTTTTGCTGGTAACTCATATTCCTGACTGGAACTCATATCATATTCAGCAGAGTTACTGAAGCTTTGCTACAGGATATTATGGAGCTACTTGACTGCAGAATGTTCTCATTGTTATTGCTTGATCGTAAAGCATGTATACACTGCAATAGCTCATTTTGATAAAATTACTAAATCTATTTGCTCTTCTAATCTAAGTATTGTAGAATAGATCTTACTGGATCTCTTCCAGCCGTGCCAGACTTCAACCTCTTGCTCTCTGCCAATATACAGTTTACAAGTGTTCAGATTCCTAACACTTAAATAAATACTGGAATCCATACCTTTTCCATTCTCCTTTCTCTCTATAAAAAATGAAAATCTTCTCCAAGGGCTAAGAAATTTGGCGACGCGTGGGACAAGCATTCAAATGTGTTGCTTAGATAGATCAACCTCACAAATCACACGGCTGGGTCCATCCAGACTGGAATCTGAGGAATTTTCTCAGGTTCTGTATAAACTTCCTGCCAGATGGTATGGAAAGTTTGGATAGTGTGTGGGATTGACAGTTTATTTGAGAGGTGGATTAAAGTGATAATGGTATGTGCTATAGGGTTTTCTGGTATCTATCTGAAGCAGCTCTCAGGAAAGCTTATGTGCTTCATTTAATGTTGTCAAAAAAAAATCTCTTCTCTAATTCCTTAGCTTTTCTATTTCTATCAGCAACTTTTTCAATCCAGAGGAAGCAACAGTGTGTTTACCCTCTCTTTTTTTTTTTTCCCAAGGAAAAGGGCAGAAGAATAATGTAATTTAATGCTTACATGAATTAGTAATTTAACCACAGTATAATAATATTTTATTTATGTAATTGTTACTCAACTCCCATTTTCAAGAAAAACCTAGGCGAAATAGATTCAGGTAATTTCCATACTTCATAGAAAAAAATTTAACCTCCTGAAGCAAAACTCTCCTCAGTGGAAATACCATTTTTGTGAGTGAGCATCCTCCTGGAAAATAATAGTGTAATATTTTTTCAACAATAGTGCCATTAGCCAGTTAATGTTTTAGTTACAGCATGCATGGCAAAGAGGGAAAGACTTTACTGTTGTTTTGTCAACTGTGCTATTAATAGGGCATTTCAGCTTTGCTTACTCACTTTCCATGAGCTGTTGTTGAAACTTCAAGTCTGAGGACCATTTTCCTGGTGTTATTCCATATTCAGTATGTCATGAGATGGAATATCATCTCAAGGTAAAGACTGTTTAAAATCTGGGATCTGACTCTGTGCTGTCTAGGTCTTCCACGGCCTCTGGGTATTTTCTGTCTCTCCATTGGTCTGACACAGAAAAGAATGGCAGATGTGTTACACATTTAAAAATTGCTTAAGCATCTCTAGGCTGTTCAGTGATTATAACACACCTATCTGTAGGCTGGCATTGCCTTTGGTCAAGATACCACTTAGTCATGCACCTATTCTTAATGGAGTTTGGGATCCTGCCTTATTTTTCACCATGTATCCCTTGATTACAGCAAATTTATCCTCCTATTCCTTTAAGCTGTTTCAATTATTTATTAATCTGTGTATTGCTTTAAAGAGCTTAGCAATAGCCTGCGCGAATACCCAGTATAATTTTCTCATACAAAGCTGCCAAATCCTCACAACATATTGCCCAACTATCACCCTGCTGTGCCCCAGCTAGTTCATGGCCTTGCAATATCCAGGCAGCCACACTAATACGGGCTGCCTTTCCAAAACCAGAGTACCGAGCCCTTCAGCTTTAGAATTTGAGAAATGGCGTGTTGGTTTTTTTATTTATTTATCTGAGGAGTTGTTACTATTTTGCAGTTATGGGATATAACGCTTGTTAGACAACAAGCATAAAGGGAACATTGCTTAAACAACATCCACATTCATCAGGTTTTGAAAAATGGTATGACCTTCTCTCTAAGTGAATTCCTTCCATACCTGTTACATCCTGAAGAAAATCCTCAATGCCATTCTTGCAGTTATTTCCCTAGGATATGCCAGTTCTAGATCAGGACTCTGTCTAAGTGGAGCCTGATCTGTTGGAAGAGTCTGACCCTGCACTTTGAGAAGTAGCTTTAATTTGTACTAGAAATAATTTTTTATTTCTTAAACCCCATGTCTGTATATTGAATAGTCATTGTACCCTATTTCTCTTAAACAGGATACAGCCCTTCTGAATTTTCTCACCTTCCCTAGGCTGGCCAACATAACATCTCACTTCTCCCAAGCAGGACATAACCACTCTACTCCCTTTTCCCCTGCCCTCCCTTCCACTACTTTCTATAGCACATGCCACCAAACAGGACAGACCCTTACAGCCCTTTTCCTTCCTCTGCACATTGGGCCCAGCTCTCCCAACCAGATCTCCATGCTTGTGTGCCTCTGCTCTCCCTTTCAAGCCCATAACTTTCTCCCAGCTAAATATGATCTGAGTTTAATTCTATTAAAAAGCCCCAACCCCTTATTTTATTTATTCTGGTTATGCAAAAAGAGGAGAGAGACTTCTGAGTGTAAAACTTTTATTGTATACAGTACTGTGGAAAGTAAAGGAATATATAACATGCTCACCAAGGTCCTGAAAAGGCTGTGTTTTGCCTCCTTCCCCCAGTAAGGTCCCAGGGCTGTTGCACTATTTCTTGTCTATCTAAGACAAGTTCATGCATCCTTCTAAACTTTGATTACATTAAAATAATGGGGTAAGAATTTAGAAATTTCGTTTGATAATTTGCCATACCTTTTATTGAAAAAAGTCTTGTGATTCATTTGGGGAAGGACAACACAGCATTTTTTATCCTGGTCTGCTCTGGAAAGACATAGATTGAGACTAGAGTTTTTTGCATCCCTTCTGAATTGGATGTGGATCTTCAGTTAGGCCAGACCATCTCCCGCTCAATCAAGCTGAAGGAACTGAAGCAGCTTAGCCAGGTCTTGAGTCTTTGTGCTCCAAATTAGCTTTTTTCTGCCAACCCATTTGCACCACACAGATTACCCCAGCTATGTTGTAAAATCCCTGCAGTTACCAGATGTTGCAGGATCCTGGAACCCGTCACCAGTTGTTCCGGGAACCCATTGAAGGGAAAACTCATTTAAGAGAAAGACTCATTTAAGAGACTCATTGAAGAGAGACTCATTGAAGAGAAAACTCATTTAAGAGTAAACTCATTTAAGAGAGAGGGACCGTGACTTATCACCGCAACGACGAGGGGAAAAGAACAGTCCATGATCAATATGATCGATAAGCAAGCTTCAATCCGTTTATTTTACAGGTTTTCAGCCTTAAGTACATTTTTTCCAGCAGTTAGCAGGTCTACATGTCATAATGTCATTGGTTAGTAAGACTACTTGCCACACTATTCTTGGTTAGTTGTATACAGCTACATCATCTTATTCCCGCCTGCTCGTGGTCCCCGTAATCTGATGTTCTGTATTCTTTTGACCACAATTCCTCTTTCATAAACTTTGGTACTTTCTGGACCACCAAGGACATTGTCCTTGCTTTCTCTTATCAAGGTTTTGCTCGCACAATGCTTACTCTGTGTTCCGCAGGGGCAAAGCCTGCAGAGGCAGAGCCTCCAGCATCCCATGGCCCTGCTCTTCGAGCCATATTTCAACAATCTTTTTGCTCGCACACAATGCCTACTCTGTATCTTGCAACACAGCTGTGCCTCTTAGGCTGCACCTAGCCATGCCCTACAAATGTGCAGAGCCCCACCCCAAACTTTTACATGGAAACCTGCATATTGTCCCCCAGATGCCACCTAGCACTTCCTCCATAAAAAGCCACCCCGTCCTCTAGGCAGCCAAAGCATTCCAAGAGCTGGGGCAGCCTTGTGGTTGCCTGCACAGCACAGTTGTGTTGGCATGAGTTAAAGTAGAGGTGGGTTTGAAGGTTGGATGTGAATGTGGCATTTACTAAACAGCCAGATTCTCACTGGGAGAAGAGCAGATACAGGACCTGATTAGAGACAGAGAGATGCTGCTTGGAAGATGAGGGAAACTCTCTATTGGAGTGCAGTCTTGTGGTTCTCTTGCTTCCTCCATTTAAGTGCTACAAAAAATCTACATGTCTGGGACATGGTGAAGCACCTAGTCATTTTTGCCCCAGCATGAAGCCGCCAGGCAGCCTGGAACTCTAGCTCAGAGTTTTGCCACCCTCTCCATTCTTATGAGGTTGTTCTCTTCTACACATTTGGTGATTCTGGCACATGGACAGTGAGTGCTCCATTATGCTCCATGTGGCTTTTCATTTTACTTTCTTCATATCAATATCCAAGCACAAGTCTGAAGTGATGGATCTTCTATTTGCCCCTAAGAGCTCAGCCTCATTACTCTCTTGGGGAAAATTGTGTATTTGGAGCAATGCTTTGTTTTAATAGGTTTTGGTTTTCTTTTAATAGGGTCTTGTTTCTGTTCTATATATATAAATAAAAAACCCAAATATGCATATATTTGTATGTATAAATGTATGTAAATGTACTTAACCTTTTTTTTTTTCCCCAGAGAAGGCAAGGCTCAAGAGAAATGTCCCTTCTGAAAGGCAGAGGAGGATATTTCAGGTGGTTCTCGGTGGATGCAAGGGTTCATTTCTTACCTGAGGCTCTGTCCTGAAGATAGGCAGACTTTATCTTCACAATGGAAATTGTCATTTTATCTTAATAATAGAGTTTTAACTGCAATATTTATATCTTATACAAATGGCACGAGAAACTGCTTTTCCTCCCACCTGCTTTTCAAGAACATAAAAAATCCCCCTGAATTACTGTTAAAAAGTCTAGGCCCTTGATAACCATCATCAGCTGGGATGCTGCCAGTGGTAAAAAAGTTATCAGCAAACTCCATCAGTAGGCTGAAATTGACTTCAATATCAGTTGAATGAATTCCTAACAAAAAAAAGCAGGTTTGCGTTTGAGGCCCAAACTACCTGAGAGTGAGAAAAGATTAATATATTAAAAGAAGTGTTTCCTATCTGCCCTCAGACATCGTAATTAACCTATATGAGGCCAGAACTATGTATTATACATGAGCTGAGAGCATCCAAGCTGTTTGTAGACTAAGAAACTTATCTACTTGTGTTAGTATGGGGCTGTGTTTTGGATTTGTGCTGAACACAGGGTTGATAATATAGAGAGGTTTTTGTTATTGCAGAGCAGGGCTCACACAGAGCCAAGGCCTTTTCTGCTTTTGTACTGCCACCCTGGTGAGGAAGTTGGGGGTGCATGGGAGGTTGGGAGGAGACACAGCTGGGACAAGTGACCCCGACTGGCCAAAGGGGTGTTCCAGACTTTATGACATCATGCTCATAAGTGGGAAACAGGGGATATTTGGAGTGATGGAGTTTGTCTTCCCAAGTAATCATTGCACATGATACAGCCCTGCTCTCCTGGAGATGGCTGAACACCCACCTGCCTATGGGAGGCAGGGAATTAATACCTTACTTTGCTTTGCTTGTGTGCATGGCTTTTGCTTTCCCTATTAACCTGTCTTTATCTCAACCCACAAGTTTTCAAGCTTTTACCCTTCTGATTTCCTCCCCAGTTCAGCTTATGGGGGAGTGAGTGAGTGGCTCCCTGGGGCTTGGTTGCTGGCTGGGCTTAAACCACAACACTGTTTGACAAGCAGTCATGCAGCACCTGTAAGTATGGATTTTAAAGTCCTTAATTTTAAACAATAGTCTCACAATCTGCAATTGCAATATACTGCTGTAAAATATCTTTACCATGCTCTGTATTGCCTCTGTGGCCACTCATTCCTCAGTATGCTCTGAAAGGATAATTCAAACAAGTTTTATTTAGTTTTGCTCATACTTCTTCAGCACAATAATATGCCTTGTTACCAGGTTAGCAAACACTCCCTGCTCTTCTGGTATTAATAACATTCCCTATTCAATTCCAGTTATCTCTGTCAATCTCCAGCTTTGCAATCCCACTCAGAGACCTTTCCATAATTCCTTTCTGGGGCACTGCTTTCAGTCCGCTCCTCATGGAAGTTATACTGTGTGCATAGGATTCTGTGACACAAAATATACATGTTAACATTTTTATCTGCACTGTAGATGAAGCTGTAGATCTTACCCAGACCAGGTGCACTAACTATAACGTTAAAATTGCTTACCATGATCTACAAATGGAAGTGTGAAATTACAGGATTCATAATTTGCATTACACTGGAAGGATGCACTGGAAGGATACAAAGTGGGTGCAATGTGAAATAATCAGGCTTTATTCCTTTATGCTTAAGAAATATGTTTTAGAAATACTTTTAGGTAGGCCATTTTGTATACCGTGTTTAGGACAAGGGAATGAAAATCAAAAGGTGGTATCTCTACATCTCTGAAGTTCTGAAGGGAAATGATGTGGAGAAAGCTCTGCTAGCATGGGTAAGTTTTAATTACCTGGATACTCAGTCTTGATAGGAATTAAGATACAAACTGATCTGTAAGAAACATGCAGTGTGCCTTTGTATCTGCTTGTCTATCCTTCTGTAGAATCCTTTTTCCTGACACTACCTCCCTTAAACCCCAAGCCATGCTCACAAGCTCTATGCAAATGCATTGCCAGCGTCTGCATTGCCCCATAGCTGATGGGTTTTGGGAAGTGGAGGTTGCAACCAGAGCCAGCCAGCTTACTCCTCCAATAGCACACAGGCAATTTCTTAAAAAGGCTACTAAATGTGCAATTTTCTCTGGTTCTGCGTATCCCTTGCTAGTAGAGTGCATGGCAGTGAAAAAAGAAGGACTAAAGTCATACCAGTAGATGTGGCTTTATATAGAATAGGAGGTAGATGAATGGCCAAGCCCTTTTATTCGTAGGGATAAATCTTCTTTGACCCCCAAAATATGGACTGTGTTTAGTATTCCAGTCTGGGCAGTGACATGCTGAGGTCTGAGGCTGACTTCAACTTCCTCCTTCATTTTAAAAAATGTGATTATGTGGTATCAGCTGGCTCTGTCCCCTGTAGATGTGTGTGTGCACAGGAGAGAGGCGCTGAGTGTGCAGGGAGGCTGCATCCCCCAAAGGGGCAGGTGCTGCGCTGGCTCCTGTGTCTGCATGTGTCGAGGAATGCTGATGTTTTTAGGGATGCTAATGTTTTTAGGGGTGCATTTGGGGCCAGACAGGGGCCACGCAACCTCCAAGTAGCCCAGAACACCTTTGCATCAGAGAGGAGCAGAAGGCTGCCCTGCTGCAGGGAAGAGCAGAGCTTGCTGGAGGTGCTTAGCAGCTCTCCCAGGATGTTCCTGTGATTTCAACAGCTCTTAACTGCCCCCAGCACAGCCCCACTGCATGCAGCTGCACATTTGCATGCTGGCCCACAACAAAATGAACCATATTTTTAAGTTTTCCTTGAGTTATTTAGTGTTATGAAACCCACTTGGATTTTGGAAGAGGCCATGGATTTCCTGGAGATCTGGAGTAAGGAAACAGCCCAAATACGCCTTTAACCACGGATTTTCATAACTGCAAAACACTCAGGTGTAGATCAAAGATCAAAGGGAGTGAAGGAGAGGCATCAGATATATGCCAGTGCCAAAAAACAAGGAAAAGTATTACAGACAAAAACGGAGGAGATCAACATTGCCTCTGTCAGTGCAGCTCCTATCAGCACGTGCCTTCACAAGCTGGGCAGATCCTGTGCTACAAACCACTTGAGGAGCTTCATGTCTGGCTTTGAGGTGCCTCCCCAGCACAGGCAGCCAGACCTCCACTGCCTGGGGTTCTCAGCAAAAACGCACTGGGTTTCTCCCATGGACAGGCACACACTTTTCCTTCCAGGCAGCACCAGAAGAAAAACACTGATGAGACAGGCAAGGAGGTCTGGTTTGCAAAAACCAGTCAAGGAAACAATGAGCAGAAAACTCATCATCATCCACTAGTGGGTCCCAAAGGAAAAGGTGTGCCAAAGTTAAGGTTTTGGGTAGTTGTTTGCATCTGCTTGGTAAATGATGCCCTAGATATGAAGGATGAAGTTAGAGACCCCTCTGTTTTCTCCCCCTGGTTTGTGAAAGAGAGGAGTTCAACACAGTATATCAAGTGGCTGAGTCATGAATCAGAAGACTTCAGCAGCAGAGTACAGCAATAAAACATAAAATTAAGCACTTGCCATCTCTGAACCAGGGACTTTCCAGAATGGTTGGGAATCTTCATTATTTATGCTGCACAATTAAATATTCACCATTTCCTGCTAAATTTAGGTTTATTGAAGTAAACAATGATGCATAAGGGCAGAACTGGACAATTCCACTTTTAGGTATTAATAATTCAGAACCATATTTGAAAACAACAGAGGGATCTGTACAACACATCATGGAGGTTTTTATTATATCCACCCACTACCTATCCACCCACACAGAGATTTGGATACCATTTCTACTTGGAAACAATATAGCATCACCATATCTTAGGCTTAAGTATACAGATATACAGGATACATTTACAAGAATGCAGTGGTGTTTGTTCAGCTGGATGACTCATTCTTTTTTCCTGCAACCAAATCAGCCTCTTATTACTTAAAGTTGATATTGACAAACATTCATGCTTAGGATAACAGAAACTATGTTTATCAGATTACATGAAAATAGAGAAAACTGTATTCTGCAATGTGGAAAATTCTGGGATAAAGCTCTGACACAGAGCTCTCACTTTTAGCATTATTTTTTAAATTGGAATACTTTTGTTTATCACATTGTCATTATTTATCTTGCTGTAACTTAAGGGCATGTAATTTTTTTTTTTTTGCTTTGGGACACATCTGGTGAATTCTTTATGCAACACTGGCTGTTATCTGTGTGGTCTGCCTCCAACACTAGTACAGCCACAGCACAAAGAGCTATGTGGGGTGTGAGGAAAGGGCAAGAGAAGAAAAGGAGAGACAGTGGATGCATCTCTTAGGGATGTATTTTCACTGCAATCTAGGGTTATAGTTTTATTTAAGGACTGATACCTTTGCTGTCTTTCAAAAACTTCAAGACTGATTTAGCTCAGGTTAAGGAGGTTTCAGAGTTTTTGCTTGTCCATGGTCCTGAGCAATGCCTGCAGAGACATAAGTATCACTCCTGCCTCATCAGCCTCAGGATCTCTTCATCCCAGCTGCCACTCCCAGGATGCACAGAGCTGAGGAGAAATTCATGTAAGACTGATTTCAGCTTTCTGGAGATCAGTGTAGATGCTGCTCCATAGACACTGTATAAGAGATTCAACAAGAAATTTAATAACATAGGGGCCAAAATTCAAGCGGGAGAAAGAAGATGAATTTCCAGCAAGTAAATTACATCGAGGGTTCAAATTAGGCAAAAACACAAGATACACTACGAGTGAAAGAGGTGAACAGCTCTGTCATTTCAATGAAATTGTTTCAGGTTTATTTAGGTGAAATGAAGATAAGAACTTGCCTGGAAGGAGTTTACTTTATTTTATAGCTATCTGGTTATTTTTTCTGCTGCCCAGACCATCTGTTCCATTGGTGGGTATGTCATCATTCGCACACCCACTGAATGCCAAATTAATCCAAGTCACACAGCTTACACCTCCCTTCTGACTTAGACCAAACTATATTTTATGCCAGCATAAAATAGGAATCAGAGCTAAGTTTGCCTCACTCACTTCCAAGGAGGAAAGGGTGAGCTTTGGGACTTACTCTGATCCCTTAAGGGGACAACCATAAAACACCAGAACTTTTGTGGTGGGTCCACCGCAACTCATCAGAACTGGGCAATAATGGATGCAAAGCAGAAACAGAGCAAGGACACAACCATGCTGCCAGACCCCTCTCTCATGTTCCCAAGGTCTGCATCTTTGGAAAACTCTGAGTCTCCATATCCAGGAACTCTCAACATATTCCCTTTACATGAGTCTCTTAAGCCCACAGAGACTTTTTGTTCCTGCAGCCTCCTGCAGCAAGGAGCTACACAGTTGAAAAATTACCTCCTTTTGCTTTATTTGAAACTATCACTATTGATTCCACTTGATGTGCTATTGGAAGACAGTGAACACTAATTCTCCATCTGCTTCCTTCTAGCCTCTTCAGATCATACAGACATTTATCATGAGCCCTCCCTGATTTTCTTTTCTCCCAGACAAAGGTTCCTGGTCTTGTTGACCATTTCTCACACCAGAACTGTTCCAGATTTTGCAGCATCTTTGTTTTCTTCCCCACTCACATTTTTGAGCTGGGAGGATGGGGACGGAACAGCTCACACTATTCAAATGCAGTTACACAGCAAATCTGTACAGCAACCTCATGCTATTTTCTGATTTGGTCTTAATTTCTTTCCTAATATTTGATTTGCTTTTTTAAATGCTACTGAGCACTGAGCTGACATTTTCATAGACCTCTATAATAACCTCAAGATTGCTTTCCGCAGTAGTAACAGCTACTTTGGAGACAATCATTGCATATGTATAGTTGGACTTTTTTCTCCCATGTGCATTACTTTACATTTATCAATATTGAATTCAGCTGCATTTTTATTTCCAAGTCATTCTGCATTATGATATCCCTCTGCAGCTCTTAGCAGCTGGCTTTAAATTTACTTCTTTGAATAACTCATTATTATCAGCAAACTTTTTTCCCTCATCTCATCTCATTTTGCAGGTCACTTAAGACTAGATCAATCAGTGCATTCCTGTGGGAATACACTGTATTAATATATAATATATATAATATGTAATGTGTAATATATAAGATATAAGATATAATAAAAACACATAATACAGTCTAGGAGGACTCCACTGGTGATCTTCCTCCAAGGACTTTTGTCCTTTGTGTTGTAGGTTTTAACTGTTTATTTCTCCAAGACAGTACATTCTTTTTATCTCATTGCAGCATAACTTCTTACCTTCAGGTAAGCTTTGTCCCACTGAAACTGCAGCTTAATGATTTTCAAAGGAATTTGAACCTTTATATATGAAAGCAACTGAGACTCTACAGAGACAAAACCAAACTCACTTTTGTCACAACTAAAAAAATTTAATCTCTCCCAATGATCGTGAAAGGGTGCCTGAGACAAAATTCTTCTGCCCAAGCAAGCCCCAAGGACATTCACATTCCAACTGAAGATGAACATAGACATCTACAGAAAAAAGATCGCACCTGTTTGCAAAGATCTAGGTTTGTTCTGCATTTGATTCACTGAGATGTGCTAGAGCTTCCTGGCAGTTGAGGAGTATAATTAGCTGTGCTTTAGGGAGTGGATTTGTTGACCTGAGTTTATGTCAATAGTGAGGGAGACCGTGGCCTGCAGGGATGAGGTCACTGAAATGTGTGGTTGTGAGACAACTTTGGGAACTGCCAGCAGATTTGCAGACCTGTGAAGCAAACAGTAATGATGGCCTTGGGAAGAAAGGGCAGTGGAGGCAATTACAGAGTGAGACATTTCACAAGACAGTTCTGCACTGAATGCCAGAGCAGCAGTGATTTAGTGTTAGGGGCAGTCAAACTAATAGCAACAAAATATATTTAAAAATAGGGAATTGTGAAACTTAAGGGTAAGAGCATAATTGTCATATGGTACCCCTTGTTACAAGATACTGCCAAAATGACAATTTCATCAGAGTTCAGATTCAGCGTGGACTAAATCAACTGTGGAGTGGCAGGCCTGTCTTTCCAACTCTGCTACAGATGTTGTGAAACAGCTTTCTCTAGTGATTATTCCCATCCACCTGCCCTGTGTCTCCTTGCCTAGCCCGAACCACATTTTTCATATTCCTGTTCATTCACTAAAGTCTAGATTCCTTTGCAATGGCTTTTTCCCCTTTTCTTGAAGAAAAAAAAATGTTCTTAATCTGTTTTCATCTTCTACTTAAAAAAACTTGGAGTATTTCGTGCTTTCAGTTCTTCGAGATCCTCAGCTGAATAGGCTTCATCTCCTCGATCCCTGGGTATATCAAAGTTGGCCTTGTAGCTGGGAAGAACCTTAATTCCTCTTCTCTTTCTGTCTAATTTAAAAGTAGGTCCCTCCACTCAAAATATTGATGCACTTAATATGTCATCAGAGAATGACAAGATTGAACTTGCTGAACTGGAGCACGAGTCAGGGAGGGTTAACAGTGAGTAAGGTTGGTGAAGGCTCACCCATTTCTTGTAAATGAGCCAGCATCTGGAACAAGCTGTTGTAACCTGTAGAAAATTTTGACTAAAACTTGATGGCTGAAAGGTGGGTTGTAAAGCAGAGATAGCACAGTGCTGAGGCAGAGAGCTGTGGCATGGCTGTGAAATGGTCTCCCAGGTCATGGCAGCTCAGGGGCAGCTGTAGCTGAGACGGTGGTGGGGAGAAAAGGAGACACAGTAGTGGCCCCTCAGGTGCAGCTCTGAAAGGCAGGGCAGTGACTACTGCTTCTGAACCCAGGGAATTTTTTTGGTTCAGAGAGTCTGTGGTTGACTGCAGCTGTGTGCTACAGTTGACAAGGGAGGTAGTCAGAAGGAAGCTGAAAGCCCATGGGGAGAAGGTGGGGAATTCCTGTTGCTGGAGCTGCAGGCTGGCATGATGCAGTGCACCTCCTCACTGTGGCACCAGCCTCTCCAAAGGCCAGGCTGGGGGGCTGTGCAATAAGGCAGCAAAACACGTGTGTCTCAAAGAAGTGGCTGCTTTAGTGCCACCAGTGAGCAGGTGTGCTCCACAGTGAGTTGCTACGGCCAAACAAGGTCAGGGAGTGCTGAGGCAGTGGGAGCAAAAGACCATCAGCATGTCCAGATGAGAGAGAAGTCTCTGAGAACAGAAATATTCAAAGGCATCACTAGAAAAACACAGTAAGAAATAATTTCCCACTGCAAAATGGCCCTGAGTACTTTTTGTCATCCTTGTTTCTGCTCAGGTATCACCAGTGTTCTTTGCTGGCTGAAAGGATTTGAGAAGCAGATTTACACAGTGTAAATTCAGTCAAGCCAGATGCACATACCTATAAGAGAGGTGATGAATCCTGCATTACAAGGATAAATGAGGCTAGGATTCACAAAAGAGAACCAGGTACCACTGAGCCACAGACATGCTGGTCCTGTCACCCCCTCTTTTAGCCTGGAGATGGTTGCATGGTTTACTCCTGCCTGGACCAACTGCCACTGCATGTTTCTGTAGGCATGGGGAGAGGGGCAAACCTGTATCTTAGATTTTGCAGTGGGTACTTGTTCTTGGAAACCTGTTTGCATCTTCTCATTTTCTTATATTCATTGAATTTGGATGCCTCTTAAGGGTTAATAATCTGTATAGCTCCATTGAGAAGCTAGGCACTTTTTGTTGACGAACACCCTCACTTCCTACAGAACAAAGTAGCATGGATAATGAATATTTCTCCAAGAAGATTTCTGTGATTTGAGAGAGGAATTTACAGATATAGATTGGAGAAAAACATGCAAAAAGGGATCAAGACAGTTGCATGATCAGTGCAGTAACCTAAGCATTAGGCAGTCACTTTGGAGAGCTGCAGGCATTAGGGTTGTGTCTCCTTCAGGAAGATATTTTTATATATCAGGGATTCCTTGACCAGGAAAAGAAAGAGAAAATGCTTGTGCACAGAGAACTCTAAGCCAGAGGTCTTCAAACTTTTATTAAAGAAAGGCCTTCAATAGCCAGAGTGTGTGGCAGCTGGCCATATAACAGTGTCCAGTCTTTATATTCAATAGATGTAATATTGAAAATGGACTTCGGGAATGGCAGCATGTAAAATCTCCCAGGGATATATGGTCCTAAGGGTTAGTAAAATCTCTTTATTTTCTATTGATGTGCTTCAAAATGGCTAACTGTGAGTTTCATCCTAAGTGGTGCTGGACCACTGAAAGCAAGTAGTGCTTTTGTGAGTCTTATTTTATCAGAACTCTTGTGCATTTAGACGGACCGAAAATGGAAAGAGAATTGCAAATCTTTTTTTGTAATAAATGTTTCGTGATTCTCAAGCCACTTCTCAGTGGGTGGAGACAGGTAGCAGTGCAGAAAATAATCTCTTACTGGTAACTGAACAAATGTGAATATAGATGTGGAGTATAAAAGCTTTCTGGCAAATGTAGACCTGGTTCCTATGATAGAAATGGCAGCACAGCAAAGTAGAGCTCCATGCAGGTGTGCCATTTCTGACAGAAGCCCACTATCATCAAATTCGTCTGCAGAAAGCAAACAGAATGGCTTTCTGTCCTTGCTTCAGTTTGTGTGTGGGCTATTAAGACTGAAGGGGGAATTATGCGATTCAGGCACAATATGGAGCTGCGTGACAGATTGCAGACAGATGTAAGCTTGCTTTGCCTGTGCTCTGCACTGACTGAAGCTCAGCTAATATATTCTGTTTCTCTGTCAGGCTTATTGCATCAAGCTCAGCATTATGCTGATATACAGTCACGTGGCCTCTGCATCCAAACTGGCTTGCTTCCCACCAGCTTGAAGCAAACTTGCATCTGTCTTCAAAATATGATGTAGACATAACCTTTTAACAGGCCAGCACTTCTCAGCCTGCATCATGTGGAGCTGGGACATGCTCACAGCAGAAGGGAAAGGATCAGAGGTTGTTCAAACTCTTTGAAGTAGAAGGGATTTGAAGATATGTGGGGGTACATAGGAACACGAAAGGGGTTACAGGGAATAGGAGCAGATGGTGGCTTGACTGACAAGTGGAGATGCTGAGCGTCTAAGTATACCAAACTAAGTGGGTCCCTGGAAGCAGAAAACTGAACAGAGTATGTTTCACACAAGCTTGTTACTATGGCTATTCCCTGAGTAGCAAATTCCACCTGTGTGTGAACATCCCTCTTTATTTCTGTAATGTGTTCCCTACTTGTGATACAGAGCAACCAAGCAATTTAATTACAGCCATGCTGATACAGATGCTTTGAGAGATCTCATTCACACACAAGATATCATTTTGTCATGAAAATGGAAATATTTATTGCTCCATAAATTATACTGATTATAAGTCAGAGCATAGAAGGGACTAGTGAGGTGGCTAGAGAATGTCAGAAAGAATGCACCTACTTCCTTCTGAGCAGGAAAAAAATGTAACTCTTTTATTTACAATACTAGTCAAGATTCCTATATGCACTCATGGTTAATTCTAAGTGCTTTTTGCTTTTAATTTGGAACTTCATGTAGGAGCTTCCTTTTTAAAACTTTGATTAAAACAAAACGCAATGAAATAAAGAGTAGGATTCCAATGGGCTCTAAGTGCCCTATTCTGCTAAAAGTCCCATTTTCTTTATATTTGGAAGAACTACTTGTTCAGCAGTTACCACAAAGACAAATATATTGTGCAGACTCAGAATTCTCCTTTTTCCTAAAGAGTGCACATCTCTCCTTTAAAATGCAAATGGATTTTAAAAATATTATTACTGTCCTAATATGCAAAATGTATATTATTTCCTGTACAATGGAGATGTTTTCTAAGCTTAGGCAAATTCTGTTCAGTGTCAAAATGTGTATGTCCACCACTTCCAGCTAATTTTCCAGAGAAAAAGATGTAATAACTGAAAACATTTATAATCCTGGCAACTGATGGAAATGAAAGCAGTAATTCCTACTACAATAGAAGTAGGTGTGTGTACAACCTAACCACCAGTGAAAATATTGTTATTTGCTTGGATTTGTATACTAAGAAATATTGACAAAATTTAGCAATTGTTTTATTTTATAATTTTAACATAAAGTTGAAAATATAGATATTTACAAAGCCCTATATTTAATCTTATGTCTAATTTGCCATTTACCATTTAAAATTAATACCTTTCATGCCTTAAAAAGTTTTTACACAATTAAGCTTTCTCCAGGACCTTCATTCATGGAAAAAATGGCCCTGTCCTTCTATCCACTGTAGCAGCTCCTATGTCTTTTGCTATTCTGAGATTTCTAGTGTTGAGATGCTGAATGTTTTTACCTCCAGGTGACATTTGTAACCTCATGTGTTGTTAAAACAAAGGACTTTTTCAATGAATAAAAGACTGTATCAGTCTTCTGTGAAGTTAACAGGGGTGGTTTGAGGCCAAGGAGAGCATTCAAATAATGTAACTCTTGGGTGCTCTACCAGATTGCTGTTACATTAAACTTTTTTCTTATTTCAATTTTTTTTAAGATCTTGAAGATAAGATCTAACTTGACAGAACTTCTCTGAAAACCCAGAAGGACTTCTAAAGACTTTGATAATTTTGTATATGATTTATAAAGCAAAAACTTGGTTTTCATTTGTTTTAATTTCCTCAAGCCTCTGTTGTGGTGTCTTATGCAGAGTAGACTGTGAATATATAGTTTCAAGACTTTGAGACCACAGCATAATTACCAGTGTTTACTAACCAGCTGTGCAAGCCACGTCCCACCTGTGGGAAACAAGCCACTTCCCACCTGGAATAATTGTTTCTCCACTTAAGAAAAAGAGTGAAGGGTCAATAGTTTGGCCTCATAGAACCAGCAAATGGAAAGAGAGCCTGACCTGCTTCAGCAATGGTCAATTTGCTGTGCTGAAGACATGCTTGTGCTTCTCCCTCAGAAAGTCCCATCTAAAGGCAGTTGCCTTTCTGAGTGGTGAGAGATGGATGTCCTGGAGATACACATTTAAACTGTTAATAATTATGTCAAGACCCCTATAAAAGCAGTGGATTTATCCCTTACTACTTCAGTTAAGTACTGCACTATTTCCCCAGTGGATACTCTAGTCCTGAACTGCCATTAACCATTAGAAAGTTTTTCCAAAAGGTCATCTGAAATCTCTCATGCTGTAGCATAAACCATTGCTTTTTTCCCTCTGTCTTCAGTCACATAGGAATTTATTCATTCAGGTTATTTTGCAATAATGTTTCAAATATTGAAGTACTTCTCACATCCCCCCTTTTCTAGACTAAACAACCCCATTTTTTCTTGTAACGCCTCTCCTTGCCTGACGTGGGCTTTTTCCAGATCATCTCCATCTTTCCTAAAGCATGTGATATAAACAGCTGTACGCAGAACTCCAGTTGGCTTATATACACCACCCCATCTCTATGAGACTGCCTTTATTCCTGAAATATTTATCTCTGAAGCTACATCAGTAAAATACATACCTACACAGCATAATGTAGAATATATAACAAAATATACGTAGGAGAGCAGAGTAAGGTTCTGTAGGAATCTTGCTGGTAGGGTACAAACTGGCTTTGGTGGAAAATTGATACTGAGCAAAACGTGGCAGCAGCTGTGAGGTGTTTTGTAAGACCTTGGGGCAGGTCTAAGGAAGTAGAATATGACGAAATGAAACTAAAGAACTTAGAGAATTAATATGCCTACCTATTTAGTACTGAACCCTTTCAGAGCACTTTGGGTGATTACATTCTACAACCTGAAAAATCTGTTCATCTTATTCTAGGCAAAACTTAAACAGGTATCAGCACATAGACTGTATTTTCACTGTAGCTTCAAAGTGGGAATATCTAAGTATGAAAGACCTCAGCCTTGGTTGCTGGAAAATAGCAGAGCTGAAGTGTAGACAATAAGCCTTACACTACCTTGCATTGAGTGTTTACTCCTTGAGCCATGTTTTAGAGTAAGTGGAGATCCCTAAAGATTCAAACACTTACTAGCACTTTATTTGTGTGTATATTAGGAGATCCTAAGCTCAAGCTTTTCTGAATCCAAGTCAGGTGGGAAGATTCCTGTCTCTGTCACTGAACACTTGAAAAGAGCCAGTAAATCTCAGGTACTGCTCCTTTCTTAGCTAATGAGGTGAAATTTGACCAATTGAAGAAGTGACTGGAGAGAGAAAAAGTGGCAATTGTGTTCAGAAAAGCAGCGGTGAAAGCAAGATGTAGTCATTTCACTTTTCCTGGTTTCTTTGATGCAAAGTTATTTGTGGAAAAGGAAAACCTAGTCTAGAGGGACAGACTCTGACTCAACAACAGTTTGCCTGGAAGGAATCCACTGCTTGCTTTCCCCAGTTCCCTTCTCTTGTGCTTTCCTGACAGTTCACAGATTACTTCACTGCCATAAGAAATGGGTCATCTCAGCAGCACTGGAGCAAACGCAGCAGAGCAGAGCGAGGACTCGGGCTTGTGAACCTTCCCAGCTCGCTCTGGGAGCCACAGGGCAGCCAGCTTTTCTCCTGACACAGCTCAGTACCCATCGCTTTGGGGGCAGTGGCGGTTAGGGTGGCAATTGCTAAAAATATGAATCCCGCCCTTGTTTAAGTGACTCACAGATCAGGAACCCTTGCTGATTTTACCCCAGCTGCCTCTCCTCCCCTTTGATTCACTCTGGAGTTAGACTTTTTTACCTCCTCAAAATGGAAGCTTTAATTGTCCTTGTGTTAAACCTCATTGTGGTTACAATGCATGTAATTAGATGACCTCAGGCAAAAACTGAGTCTTTCAATAAATTGGCATTGTTATTGGCTGCCAGTCTACTAACCCGCTGCTTCTCATCTCTTGCATTTACTCCAAAAACTGAGCAATGGTCTAAGTTGATCTGGTTTTGTATTTGAAGGGTGTGCCAAAGAAGTTTATGTAGACTTCTACACACTGCCCTATAAATTTTTCCTTTATTTCACATATCCAGTAGGCATATAGTAGAGTAGGCATTAAATGTAATGTTCAATATATATAGCCAAAGGAAGTGTGTTTAGAAAGCATGGCTAATAGTGTAGGGACAAATTCCATTTTGTTTCCTACAGATATTAAGGCTGACAGACTGTTAGTTGCATGATCATTAGCTAAAGCGAGCTCCACGGCAATGCTTGAGGCAAAATAATAATAATATGGTGGCAGATGCAGCAGGAAGAGCACAAGTCAGCAGCACCCAGCCAGCAGTTAGCAATTCTTTTGCGTATTAGCAGAATATTCAGAGTCCAGGCAGAATTGTTAGATTGAGTTTATTAATTTGTCTTTCTCAGTCTTTCCTGTCTTCAGATCTTGCATCCTTATTGACATCAGTTTTTCAAAGCAATACCTAGATAATATGAATTTAATTTTCTTTGAACAAGCATATGGGTAAGGGAAGTTTTTTATGGCCTATGGAACTATGTGTGTTTTATAGCAGCATGCATTGTTCAGGTTCCTAATTGCTGTGGCATTTAAAAAAAAATTATGCATGTTTATTATTAGGGCCCCAAAATTATAATGTAAAAATCTGTGTCCTGATGCCTATCCCTAGGATTGGAACACAATATTACACCAAAAATCTGTCAGTAAAAAAACCCCTGCTCTTTATTGTCTTGTTCACTGAAATTCAGAAAAAACCCAGGAGGATAGTAAGGACTTAAATACATTCTTCATGATCTGTGTTTCTTACAGTGACTTTCACAGCAGTCAGAGATTTTATAAGTTTGCTCAAAGTCAACCAAATGTGAAAACAACCTATACGGAGTTGTATTTGGTCCCCGAAGGACACATCCATGAAGAACCATGAAGTCATATTTCATAATGACATATCTGCAATGAATGGTTAAGCCTTCAAATTTCACAGGCATGGCAAATTATTGTAGTCTCATTTTATTTTTTACTTCGGTTTCCAACTGAAGTCAAACAGTTCTCCACATTACTTAAAATTTCTTCAGACAGTGTCTGGTCTCCTGCTGCCCTCTCAAGAGTGAATCAGTTCAGCAGCACCACTCTGACCACCTCAGTGTTCTGCTGTGCTGGGAGGGATTGTAAGGCACCCTTCAGGATGTGTTTGGAACAGGGCTACAGAGCCCAGAAAACTATTTCAGGTGGTGTGTGTGTGCATTGTTCAGCCTGGAGAAGGGAAGGCTCTGGGAGGACCTCATTGCAGCCTGCCCATACTTACAGAAGGCTTATAAAAAAGGAGGGCATGTGACTTCTTACATGGGCAGATAGTGACAGGATAAGTGGAAAGGGTTTTAAACTAAAAGAGGAGAGATTTAGAAAAGATACTAGGAAGAAATTCTTTACTCAAAGGATAGTGAGGCACTGGCACGCGTTGCCTAGAGAAGTTGTGGATGCCCCATCCTGGAAGGGTTCACGGCCAGATTGGATGGGGCCCTGACAAACCTGGTTTAGTGAGTGGCATCCCAATCCATGGCAGGGTGGTTGGAACTAGATGTCCCTTCCAATCCTAACCATTCTATGATTCTTTGATTTAAATCAGACTTTGTCTTCAGCACAGTGACTAATCAAGGCACTAGAATTACCTAATTCTTTGTTAATACATGGATCTCATAGATGTTGAGGAATTTTCTCCACTTTTCCCTTTTAGGAACATGTCAGAAGTTCTTTATCTTCTGATATTACCGGGGTGCTGCAGTCTGGTCTGAAAAGGCTTGATCACATGCACAAAAGGAAAAAACCCAAGTGCTAGACTGGACTGATTTTAAAGTGATATTTGACAGAAGTGACTAAATAATGGATGCTCCTTAATTATAGCACATGTACAAGCACTTGTGATTTCTCTCAAGAAGTATTATTAGAATTTTTTCAACCACTTGTGTTTATGTTTTTGTGATGTTTCTGAGCAATAGCATGGTGTCAGCTATTTAAGCTTACTAGTCAATAAGTCATAATTGCACCCACTCTCCACCTCCCCCAGTCTCATTACAGCTTCAGTTCTGGGGTCCCACATGTCAATAGATGAATTTAAAACTGTGCCTGAAGGAAGTCTTTGAGATGGAAGCACACAGTTTGATACTGCCCACATTAGGGAGGGATTTACCTGCTCTCCTAAACTCAGAAATGTGTGAGCATTTCTAGAAAGAGTAATTGCTTGTGCTAATGCAAACTCATATGCAGCTTTGTAAGAAATGAAGTGTAAATACTGCTGTCAATCAACATTTTAATCGACCAAATGTTTGTGGAAAACCAATTCAAGATAATATGAACATGCTAAAAGTGAATTCACTCCAAAATTTCAGCACTTCATTGTGAGACTATTTGCAGTGCTGACCCATCTCCACCTGGAGCTTTATCATTGCTACGACTTTTTTTTCTAGTTCTAAAATTGGTCTTGTAATAATAGAAATGTGAAATTTGCTGACAGATTTCCCAGTGAGCTACGATGGGCTGAAGATGCTATTTTTAGCACCCTTGTGAGAAAAGTGATTGGTAGTATATGCACTGAGCCCTGATTCAGCAAGAATTGGTGCAGGATCCCTGCTTCACGTTCAAGCTACAAGAAACATTGAAGAGGAACTCCACATAAATGAATGGATAGAAACACTGCAAGATGGAAAAGCAAATTCCTAATTGTGCTAGTAATAGGGAGCTGAAGATTACTCAGAAAAGTTCAGGTCTAGTCAGAGTCTCAGCTGATGAAAATGGGCAGAAATTCAATTAATTCAACAGGGTTATAATGATTTTACACTTACTCAGGATTTGATCTTACATCTAAATGTGAATTTATTTAATCACAGCTTCTGTCGGTTGAATACCCCTACATTTTGGTGTTCTGCAATGAAGAGAAAACTGGTTTCCATCTCTGTATGCTCAACTTGAACAAACTGGGAAGGCAGTGGAACAGGCAGATCATCTAAACCCTTTGGTAGATGAGAGATTTCTGAAAGAGAGATATATATTTAATTTAACATCATCTGCACCTGGAAGTTGAAATTGATTTTAAGGGTGATCATCCAGATCATCCAATCCTAAAATAGCCTGGGAAAAGAAGAAGTTAGTAAAAAGAGTAGTTAGTAGTTTTAGTTACTCTGCTGTTGATATCTGAAGTATAGTGAGCTGAATTAGTTCCATATTTCTTTTCAGCTGAGGCTGGATTTAGCTGGAGATTATCTCCTGGCATGGCATGGAGTTAAATGTGATTCAGAAAGTCACTCTCTATAATAACTTTAGTGGTTTTGTGCTTACTTAATTTTATTTTGTCAAGATCAAATTAAGCCAATTTTAGCCCATTAGGGAGGTGTGTGCACGATGAGCCTGGGGATGTGGAATGGAGAACAAGCCTTTGGACTGCATGGATGCCAGCCCGGACAGATCTCATACTCTCTTCCCAGGGGGGATGGAAAGAATGATGGAGCACAGGCAATTTTATCTGCGTGTGATACTTACTGTTATTAAAAGGGAATTTCAGGGTGTGGAGTTAACCCTCAGAAGTCTGTAACTACCCGCACATGTCACGTAATATGTGTCAGGTAAAATACATTGGGTTTCCCCTGGTGGATCTTGCTCTTTGTTCTTTCTTATAATTGTCTTTATCCACTGGTGTTCTCCCCAGTGTTACTGCAAATGGAGAAGTTTAGGCCTTCTCCACACCCCCACTATTTTCTCTGTCACTCAAGAAGCATTTCCTTTAACATCTTCTTTCTACCCTTTCCTGTGGCGTTCCTGGGTAACTCTGCTTTTCCCCTAACCCTTACATAACACCTGCATACCACTAACTCCTCTGTGTTTCATGACCTGAAGGAGGGAAGTGCTTTTGGGGTATGCAGCCTGTGTAGAAAACAAGAGTAATCTGGGATGGAAGTGTTTAAAACTGGCAACATCCAGTCCAACACAGGGTTTAGGCTTTTTTTGGTTTGGTGGATTTTGGTTTGGTTTTGTTTTTTTGGGGTTTTGTTTTGGTTTGGTTTTTTAATTAATTTGGGTTTTTGGTTGGTTGGTTTGGTTGGTTGATTTTTTTGTTTGTTTGTGATGGTGTGTTTTACGTGTTGGGGTACCCCACATGAATTAAGTCTCCAGAGGTTATAAACCCAAAACAACTGTGGAAAATACCCTGCAAATTTAGTACAGAATAAATGAGTTTAGCCTGAAAGGGTGTTTGGAGACAAGAGGAAGAGGCAGAGTTTAGTGCTTTTCCCCACTGAGTCTTACTTGCAGTAAATCTGCTGTGCTCAGGCTCTCATGTTGATTTATCACATGCCCATTATTTGCTCCAAAGTAAAGAAAACATCTTTTCTTTTTTCTTAGGAAGTGTAAAAGACAAAGCCTCAGTCTCCTTTTCCAAGCCTGCCTGCCTTTCTGGGCAGCCTGCCCACAGTACAGGATCCTTGTTTATCCCAAGGAGGGCAACCCAGAGCAAACAGAGCAGTCTTTTCTAACATCTGCAGCTTTCCGGGCGTCAGAGGCCGGGCTGTGCCTCGGCAAGGGGAGGCTGGTGGGAGCCAGGATAGGGGGCTGCTGCCAAGCCCACCTCCCACAGCTGATTGGGAGGGTCCCCAGGGCAGCTGCAGGCAGAGAAATTCACACTGGACATGTAGAAGGTGAGGGAGCAGAGTGCATCTCTGCCCATCCATGAAAAATGGCAATGGTGGGAAAAACTCCAAAAAGTTGTGTCCTGCCTTTAACAGCACAGCAGAATCCTGGGTTTCCCTGCAGTCACACTGGGAAGCATTCCTCTCTGGGCTTTCACTGGGCAGAGCACGTCCACATAACTTCTTCTTGAAGCCTGTGGCTTACCATCTCAGCTAGATCCTAACTATATGTTTGATTCCACATGTTGCCTTGCCTGCCAGAAAGTAAAACCTCCATTTCTTTGTGGGTTATTCTTTTTTTGATCTCTGGAAACTGTATCCCTGAACTGTGTTTTCAGTAATTGCAGGATTTATTTTTGTTTTGCTGTACATTAATCACATTGAAATAGGAGAAAAGCAAAAAAAGAGAGAGAAGTGCATCATTATTGAGCAGGAAGAATAAAATCAAAACATTAATATTCTAAGACTCTTGAAAACAATGGTGCGGTTTGGGGGATAAAAAAAGTAGAACGAGTAAGCTGCCAAAAAAGTACATAAAAGCAAGTCAAAACTGCACAAAAAGGCATGATGTTCCTTTAAAAAGCTACATGTAATCACCAGGACACCTGACTAACCAGTATATAACATGTTCTTCTAAGCACAGTAACTCTCCCACTGAGAGATACACTGTGAGTCAAACAAGAATATACATGCTTTGGAAATACTTTTCCAGAATCATGATACTTGTTCCATTAGTCAATCTGGTACACTTTCAACGGCTAGAAAACTGTTGAGCCTTAAAGGAAACAGTCACACAGAAAACAGAGAAACCAGGAGCTACGTTCAGAAAATTAAACTTCTGCAGAAAAGAAAATATGAGGACGAGATATGATCCTGTTGGGGTCAGGTCCTGTTAGAGACCCTCAAAATGTCGCTGTAGTCCAAGCCACAGAAATTCCCACTGTTTATCAAGGAAAGATAAAGCTGCAATAATCTTGCAAATAAATGAATCAAAAAAGAATAAAGACAGAACTGAAAGTTGTAGCACTCTTGCAAAGAAATAACTTTTCATATCTTTCTAAATGTCTTCAGTTCTGTCATGCCTGACTTACTGCTGCCTTTGTGTTTTGTGGAAATTAGGTTCCTTTTTCTGGATAATGTTTTGTTGTCCTTGAGGTAAAAAAATAGGCCATCAACATACAACCCTTCATGAGGAAAGGAGGGATTCCCAGTAAAGACACTGAATTTTTGCTCCCCCAATGGTCAGTGCCATCTGTAAGTAGGGTGATGGCAGAAGGGCAAGATTTTGGTCCAAAGCCTCAGAGAGAGGCTGGAAATTGTCTGCTCCCTTTGCCATCAGGGCCCTTTGCCATGTTAAGTGTGGGGAAAACAAATCTTGTGAAATCTCTGTTGCTTTGCAGTCTTCTGTAGTCGCATGGATGGCATCCTGTGTGGGTCCACTGGACTGGGTGGCAGCAAGGGTGGAGCATCTGGCACTGTCACCTGCTCAAGGCTTCAGTTCCACTGAATTGGGCTTGCTCAGTTTCAAAGCCGCAAACTGAGCAAAATTTCCAATCCCTTTCCGAATAAAATTGAATGTGTTGTTGATGGGGCCTGAAATATTGATGAACAATCAAGATTTTTGTTTCCTGCACTCTGATTGATTTCTGGCGCCCAGTAAATATAAGAAAAGTCCTACACATGTGAAATGTTTCCCAGCTAAAATAATAGGGGAAAAAACCCTCACAATAACAATCAAGAAGATTTAATACTTCCTCTACCTAGCTGGTTATAGAAGCTAAATTTGCTCCAAATCAAACCTGTTCCATTATTAACGAGAGCAAATGAAGTGTGCCTGAGAAGTGAACAAGAGTTATGGAAATCCAAACATCTGCTTCCTGTGGTCGTCAAAGATTGTGACAAGGGAAGGAATGAGTGAACAACTCCCTGAGAGACAGTACTGCTGCAATACAGCCTTGTGCTTCCCCTAAAGCTGTCTCTGAACTGGGGTTTCAGCTGCAGATTTCAGTAAGTCTTCAGTGCTCAGGAAAGAATGATGATTTCAAGAGTTTTACTGGTGCTTGCACTAAGTACTTGCTTTGTCTCTATGTAGTGCACACAGCTGGCCCGGCCTCGAACATGCAGGATGTCCCCAGAAAAGTATGGGACAAAACTGCAGTTATTGACATATATATTGCTGGCTTTGATGCTTTCTTCAGCTGAGACACAAATTGCTATAACTGAATGCATTTGGCTTTTGAAATTGTATCAGAACACCTTCACAATGTGTTTGGGTTCACACATCTCAAAAATTGCAGATTTGCTGAGTCTTTTTTCCACAGACACTCAGGCTGAATGAAGAGATCCACTGTGTAGCTCCAGGCAGCAGCTGAATTTCTCCTGCACAGTTGGAGTTTTGCTGTTGACTTTGGTGGGGCTGCCTTTCATCCTGAGGCTTCACACTGGGCACAGAAAGGAGGAGCAGGGTTAGAAAGGACTTCCAAAGAACAGGCAGTGGGAAGACTTCTGCCAGCCATGCTGTGACCTGCCTGAGTTGCTGCACCCTCCAGGCATGCCAGAATGCAGTGGGGATGGGTGTAGTATCACAGGGAAGCAGCAGTGGTTTGCACATCCGAAGCTGCCGCATGGCTCTGCAAAGGGGACTGACATGAGCTGCCCTAAACCTGCCCCAGCACTGCCTCTGTGCTGGGACAGCAGGCCCTGTTGGATGTTGCCAGAAACGAATCAGGAATTAGTTAGAAACAGAACTGCTTTTGGATTATTTAATCGATTTCAGGACCTATTTATACTTCTGGGTTGTTGTATTTGCTTTCACTTGTTTTTAGCTCAAACTTTTTGCCCTGTTCTCCCCATTTGCAGCTTGAGGCAACCTCCAGGTCAAAGAGGTGATGATGCAGCCTTTCCCTGACACCAGGCAGGGTCTTCCTCTTGCATAAGTGCCATAAATCTACTTTTGTCTTCCTCCCTGCTATGCCCTCTGGGAAGCGAAACACAGTTCCAAACTCTAAAACACATTAATGAAAACTGTGCTTTTATAATGATCCCCAGGACTTTTCTGTCATTTTTCTAAACTGGATGGCTACATTATCTCAATACAGCAATTAATGACAATTAAATACAAATTGAGAATGAGTATCTGCCAGCTTGATGTGATGTAGTCCTACCAGGCATTTCAGGCTGTATCCTGTGGAAATCCGTATTCTTCAATTACACTGTTTCACCTTTGTCAGCTAGTGTACAACCTGTATGTTGCTTTTCAGATTAAAGAAAAGCTTGGCATTGGAAGAGGGAAGAAGCATGGCATCTGCAATGAAAATGCCAAAATCCTGGAAGCTGCTCTGTAAGCCTGAGTACTGTGTGCAAAGCAGATGGTAGGAAACTGAGCACATAAGAAAATTAATGAGCTGTGTTGCATGAAACTGCATTGCTACATTTTATTAAAGGTAAGTTTTCTTCGATGTATGCAATACACTGAAATACATATTAAAGCTCTAGCAATGCTCTCTAGAACAAGTGCCATTCTTAGCATTTGTGCAATCAAATAAAACAGGAAAGAGAGAAGGGCGATTGTTGTGAACCATAAGGATGGTTTGGAAAGAACATGAAAAATGCTGCCTGTTCAGCAATGAGGAAAAACTCCAACTACTTCACAGGATGCAGTTTCCAACCTTCATCCTGTGTAATGAAGTGAGCCAGGTTACACATGGGAACAAACACTTATTTAATAAATGTTACCATAGATTTTCCAAGTGCATTAGTAATCCAATAAAGTAATTCCCATGCTTCAATTAGATATGTGTGTATTTTTCCCCCTATCTAATCAGGACAAGCTGAATTACATCAGACGGGTCCACCATGCCTCCTTAGGCACGGACTGGCAGTTGTAAGATAGCAGAGCACTGCATTCCTGGCGCAGGCAGAGGATTATAACCTGTCGAGTCAAAGTCTTAATCTTTTCTCAGCTATGAGTCAGTGTTGAAATGACAGTCAGAACATGCACAGGCAGCAAGAGAAAGATTTGTTGTGGCTAATGGGAACAGAAAGGGAGAAAAAAATCTTCATCTGACTTTATAAATAATGGAGAGGATTCTGCTAAGAAGAACTAAATTTATTGTCAGTACTCATAAGAAAATTAGAAATAAACCTAAACATGCTATGAGAGTGGCTTATTTTAAACCTTCTATTAATTTTTATAAGTACATTGTAAATGTACATTGTAAATGTTTTGACATAAAAAGAAACATGTCATGTCATGTTAATCTATGAACATAGAGGATTCAGGACTCACAAATCCCATAGCTAATATAGGAAAGATGGAGGGATAAAAAATAACTTAAACAAACACATGGTCATTACTGAATTGCTTAATGGAAAAAAATAATTGCTACCATTAAATCCTATCTCTTATAATAATAACAATATTGTATAGTATAATATATTCATCCAAGCATTGTGCAATATAGAGGACTATCAATTCAGAGTAACTTCAGAACTAATTCCTCCAATTCCCTTCAGCCAACAAGGAACACCTGTTTATTAATTTTAATCTTTTTTAGAAAAAGATTCCCAAAAATGTAACTCACACAAGCACTGTGCTGCCTTCTTTTGAATGATGCAGGGATGTGCAGCATCTGCTAGCAGGTATAACAGACTACAGATGAAGCCAGGCATGTGTCTTTTCATGGAAGCATCTCTTTTTTTTTATTATTTTTTTTTTCACTAACAGACTGTAGGCCAAAATCCTATGGCCCAAAATCTGAGGGAAGAGAACTGAGAAAGCCTAGCAGGAGACACTGGCTCCATCCATGAAAGAGTGCAATACTTCACTTAAAAACCTGTAGAAAGGCTGTTTAATAGTATTTTTCATGATAACTGCTGGCAGAAGTGTTGTAGGGTGTGACGGGGCTTACTAACTGCTAAGCAGAGGTATTTGTTTTTCACTGTCTAAAGAGCAACTCCATAGTCAAAAAACTCGCACAGAAAGATGGAGAGGTTGACTATAGGATTGCTTCAGTCACCCTAAAAAATACCTCCTCCCAGAAGACTCCTGCCTGCCAGGGCAGCCCCCACAACCTCTGTTGAAGTCAGACTGTGAGAATTGGGCTACATAAACCCAAATAAAATGCTGCAACCACATTGCTAAGCTGCTCCTAGCTCTCATTCCTAATCAGTGGAGGCAATGCTGAACAAGGCTCACTGCTTCAGACTCAATTCGGGCAACTTCTACAAAAGCAAGAGGTTTATTTGGCTTCCTTTCTGAAATGCCTCCTCTACTGCGTAGAAAATGTAGCTGCCTAACCACGGGCTTGGGATTCAGCTCTGAAAGGGGAAGGCAGTCAAAGGGGATTTATTAACTCTACCCATAATTGCCTCATTTCCTATTGCTGCAGAGCTGGACTATGTATCATTCCGGGAATAATTTAGATGGATGAATATAAACGCACTGTTGCTAGAAAAAATATCAGTGTGAAGTGCACATATATATCAAAAAATAGTCATAGATAGATAATTCAGCAACAGGATGTCTGAGCTGAAGGACCATTTCACACAGCAGCAAACATTGGTTCAATCTTCTTCAGACACTTCGCCTCTCTAGTTTTTTCAGATTCACCTTGTATTTTCTAGAACAGCGGCTTTAGATGCAGCTTCATCATCAGAAAACACTACTTGGCAGGTGTATCTTATCAAATTCAATATCTGACTGGTTTTTCTTTGATTCATTAAGCTCCCATTCTCAGGATGCTCCATGGTAGATTGCAATCTTTTCCCATTTACAACATACCAGGGACATTTAATTTCTGTTCTTTAGAGATGAATTACGAATGTACTCACCCACAGAAGCTAGCACATATCTACATATCATTTCTTCAAATGCCAAGGGTTTTTTTGGCGGTCAATCTAGTGAGTTTTTGGGAATCAATAGAGAGTAGCATAGGAATAATAATCATTAGAAATGCCCTGAATGATTAATGATTAATTTAATATTAGCTAAGATGCAATATTTAAAAGTAGAAACATGCTACCATTTCTTAAGTGCAAAATATTACAAACATACCTCAATACCATGGCTTTTGCATTGCATAGGACCAAAATTTAAGCAGAATTAATATTTTTTTTTCATAACTCACATTTTATATAGTAACGTGCGATGGAAGGCTGTGGGGCAGACAAAGATTGAACTATGTAATAAAATTCATGCATAAATTACTAATGGTACCCTATCTAAGGCTAATATATTGACTAACCCTCCTGTGAACATCAAACAGGTCAGTGCACTAAGAGGTTACTAACTAGCTGATGCCTGTGGTGTTTTTCTTATGGGGGTTTGAAAGGAAAAGAGAATAACCCTGGCATTTTATCAGATGGTATTTTCACTGCTGAAAGAAATATATGAGTCCATTTTGGAACACTTCTCTGAATTGCAGTTTAGGAAATAGTTTTGTGAAGTGCTGATACCCAGACTCTCAGTAGTGCTTAGAAACATGCAAAGTCAGAATGACAGAATAGCTTTAAAGTTGACTACAGTGGAAAGAGAGTAACTAGTTTTTATGGATCCTGACAGCATTCACTCTCTCCTCCAATTATGGTTAGAAGTTAAATATAGGACAAAATAGGTAAAAGCTCCTAAATAATCTCTGAACTACCCAATTCTTTGAAGCTTGTTAAATGGAGGCAATCTGGACAGGCATTTAACAGATTAACATTTAACAGCATGTATATTTGTACAAGAAAAGGAAGTTTTGGAGCAGTCATGTAATTGTATAAAGCTTACTGAGCTGAACTTCCTGGGAAATGACTTAAGCCTAAGTGGGGAGGAAATGCTAAATTGTGCCTTATACTAAAAATTACTACAGACAATCTCATTTTTTCAGTTAAGAAAATGTATTAACGTGACCATGATTTTTTAACCTGTGCAGTGTTTGGGACACGGAGTGTCTCTTGCTATAGATTTGTGAAAGTATTTAGGATCATGCGACTTTCATGTTGATAATAATGCAATGAATTTTTATAACTATTTTGTATTTATGAACATCTTATTAATGTACATATAATGTTTCTTTTCCTATGTTATTTATACAGAGCTACTAAGTGCAGCAAAATTGCATGAATGCCCCAGAGCTGGATTGCTGTTGTACACATAAAAGCTTACTCATTTAAATTGCACATATTTAGAGAGGGCTTTTGGATTCTCCTTGTTAAAAATAGCTTGCTACAGAAATACCCAGAGAAATTAGGACTGGAGGGCACTTTTAGGCTTGTCTTTACAAGAAATGGGGTCATCACCTCTTCTTTCACCCTGAGGGCAAATACCATGGTGCAGAGGAATACTTTCCCCCCTTGTATGAAAGCCTTGTCCATAGCTGATGTTGGGGACAATCTTTGGAGATTATTTCCTCAGGCCAGTGACCAGGGCAGGGCTGAGCTCTAATGGGGACACCCCTGGTAGCTTAGTGAGTAGCTGGGTATCAGTGCATGACCCTTCTCCTGACCCTTGAGACCTTAAGAGGACAGGTGTAGCCTGAGAGACTTCTGGTTCATCTCATCGCCTTCAGGCTGGATAAACCCTCTGCAGACAAATAAGTAAACAATAAATATTTGCCTTTTTTTTTCCTGAAAAACCTCTGAAGATGTGGATTACACAGTCTCCCTAGGCAGCATATTTTGTTGTTTCTCTATCCCTACGATTTGAATTTTTTTCAGCACATTTAATCAAAATCTCCTTTTCTTCAGTTTAGGCTTGTTATTCCCTTTACTCACCACATGAGATCCAGAGCACATTATTTCCCCCAGCATTATCAACACATCTGCATGTTATAAACAAAATATTTCTGTTTCCTTTAGTCTTTTCCTGTAGGATATTACAAAAGGGGCATGTCTTTTAGATGTCCAATCATTATAGTTTCTTCTCTTCAATTTCTACCAAATTGGTCCAATCTCTTCTGGAGTCGCACACTCTTAACAGGTGAGAATTAAGAGCCTTTACCCACAGAATCTTGCACAGTAGTTACCTCATGTCTCATATGCATGACATTCTTCTTTATACATTCCACTGCAATCTCAACTTTTTCAGCACAGCATGTTTTTGACTCATGTTCAGTCTGCGATTCAGATTCCTTGTTGGTCCTGGTTGGCAGAACTGCTGTCAAATTCACATTTTCCAATCGTGTATTTGTGCAGCTGACTACTCCAGATGAATATGGAGTATTTGCATTTCTTTTATTGAATTGCATCCTCTGATAAACATATAAAATTGATGAACTGGTTTTGTTGCAGTTCTACATATTGCTGATCTTCTGTCTTCAATTCCTGTGCTTCCATGTTCTTAATTTACTAGATTTTGAGTGGCAACCTGGAATATCCAACAACTTGAAAAGTGTCTTTAGCACTCTTATAAAAATCTTCCAGAAAGGCACCTAAGTCGGGGAGCTTGTTCTACTTCTGCTCCTCATTTTGTTCTCTATTCAAACCCTATCTGATAGATTTCACCAGCAAGCCTTCTCGATTTTTTATGCTTCCCCCACCAAAATGGCATTTAGCTTAAAAGAACACGAACTGGGATGGCATCCATTACTTCATGTTTTTAACGTGCTCTTGGCATCTCTTGTTATAGCCAGAAAGGGCACAGGCTCTTTCTATGCTAAATGGCCCAGTAGGGCTCCTGCTTCTGCAAAGGAGGTAACTAAGGACTTGGGAAGTTCAGCATGTTTATCTTGTACAACAATCAAGAACAGCCAGATTTTAGCTGACAGTTTTCAGACAATCTTGGGCTCACTCTGCATACATTTTTCTGCAGAATGCATTGAGAAGAAGGAATGAGAGGACCTGGAGGAAAGCAGGACTATTGGCATCAAAATTTCTAAGTCACTGTTTTCACTCTAGCTTTTTTTTTTCAGTTTTCTTTTTTTCGTTTTTTTTCCTTCCCAGATTCAAGCATCTAAATTCCATCACTCAACACTAATTGCCAAGCAAAATGGGCAAACCACATTACGTCTCTCCTTTACAGGCCAGTCAGGTTATGCAGAATAACATATTATCATTCCTTGTTATTTCTTGAGTGCAAGTGAAATGGAGTGTGTAGCAGAGGGGACAGGTACCAGTCTGGGAGATGACTGATCCTGACAATTATCAATCTAGATATTAGTGTCTTGCTCTCTACCCATACTATTTTTTACTATTTTTGTTTCTCTCTTTTTATGAACTAATACAAGTACTTTAACTCATTTTCTCCCTTTGCATTTTACCAAAGGGTTAATACTTCTATGTAAGCAGAGTGGGATTCAAGGGCAAAACAACAATCAATATTACTAGAGGCTGTGGGATGTTAATTGTCTAGCCCTGCTTCCTGGTTTGTTTTGCTGTTGGCTTTTTTTTCAAATCTTTGCCTTTATTGATTCCCTACCTCCCCACTAATCCCTTCCAGAAAAAAGGATGGCTGTCACATCTTTCTAAATAAAAGTGACAGCTCGGATGGTAGTGCTCAGGTGAACAATCATAGGCTATTTGTACCAGGAACTGCTGATATTATTGAGGGCAAGTGCAAGTAAACAGAGGTTACCCACTTCTTTAGTTGCTACCTATCCTCCACACAAAGTGCCACGACAGCACAGTCTGTGCATCCTAATATGACTGAACAGCAGGCACCAGAGACATGTGGAAGTGTTGTACCTGACACTTGAGAGTTCTCTGAATTTCGGACTGCTTTCTGAAACACAACAGGGGCACCCAGACTGCCTGCCCCTGCACACGGGAGCCCTTCCACAGAGACCTCCTGCTCCAAAGGACCTGGCGTCCTTTCCCACCACTGCTGCAAGAGCTGTTGAGAGAGCCAGAGCTGAACGTTCTGGATCGCCTGTAACCTGACAAGACAGGTGTTCATTGTGGGCATTTTGTAGGAAATAATGAGTGCATGTGCAGGAATTTATTCTTCCCTCTATTTTTTCTCTCTCTCATGTAGCACTTACCTTGTACCTGAGTGTATCTTGGCCAGTGTAACTTAAGAGTATTAAATGCTCTCCTCTTGAAATGCAAATCTTCCAATGTTTCATTATCAGAATCTCAGGCTATAAACAGATAATATTACAAGCAAGAGGGACCAGAGCAAACACTTCAATATAACAAATATTCGCTTTGTGTTATTATTTTATCTGACTGGTATTATTAGAGTTACTGTTTTGACCACAGGTGATACAGCAGCAGATTGAGCAATGAGCTTCCTTCTTGACAAGGAAGAACAAAGACAAAAGCAGCCCTCAGTAAAAAACATTTGTATGAGCCAGACTGTGATGAGCTTTGTAATAAAGGCATAACAAATTAAAAAAGTAGGGGTTTGGAGCATCAAAAGGACGACTGCAAGAACAAAAAGTCAACAATGCTGGATTCACACAAACAGAGAGTCTTCGGAATATGGAACATCAATACCACAAACAGATGAAAAGCAATTATAAATGAAAACAAAATCACAATATATCTGGAAAGGCAAGAAAATTATCAGTCAGAGGGAGGGGCATTAATTAGGACATGCAAAGTAGAAAATCACTTAGAGACAGAGAGCCCATTATCAGCTCATAGCCCCAAGCTAAATTCAAATAGGGGACTCAAAAATGGCACTTATACATCATCTGACACACATGGGATACTGCTGTGATGAAAGCAAAACTTAGTTCTGCAGTAGTTTATGAACTATGGTAGTATCCCCCTGAACTGCTTTGGCTTACTGATGAGGATGATGGCAAGACTGATCCAGACAAGGCAATGCACAACCATGACCCCAGTACCCACACCAGAGGGGTGAGACCTCCTCCGATTTGAATGGGATGTCAAGGCCCCTCACTGATGAAACACTTTTCTTACACAAAAATAACATCAAATAACTCAGGATGGTGTCTTCAGACTCCTCAGATGCCGTCACCAGGCACAAGACGGACTATCTGGTTGATGGAAGTTTCCAGTAATCATGCAAAAGAGAAGCCCTGCAACAGTGAATTTCACTGGTGAGCCTGGAGCGAAATCTCACAGCTCACCAACAAGATGCCACACAGAGCTTTTAAAAGGCAGGGTTAACCAGTAGGCAAAGACTGTCTGGCATTGCAAAAATAATGGAGTCTATCATTACACACCTAGGAGATTCCCGGGCAACTCTTGAGTATTTTGTTATCGAGCCAAGGAATAAAAGCATGAAATTACTCCTCTGATTCTGAGAACATGTAAAAGTAAATGTGCATTTCAATAAGGAAATAAAATCACCAACTGGTGTGTACTTTGCAGTTTTAAACAATTCTGGGTTGCTGAAAATCTCCAGCTATGAGTCTTCCACTTAACGCTTAATTTCTTTGTGAGCACATCATCATGTGAGGTACAAACCACCAGAACCGCACTCGTGTGAATCCCTGAAAGAGCAAATGCCTGAGGAAAATAACAAATGCTGAAGATAATGAAATTTCATGGCACATACTGGGTTATTTCATAGCCCATCAACTGCTTATTTCCAAAATTGTTCAGAAAAAAGCATGGAAAAACCTAAGAGAAGTTGCAATGAAACAATGGGAAGCCATGGAGAAGATAGAAGCTGCAGGGATCCTTCCTTCGAGCAGCCTCTGGGGAAGGAAAACCTGTGGAGAGCAGCATTACAAAAGGGGTCTTTGTTTTGGCCAGTGTAGTATTTGACAGCATAGGAACATGGGTATATCACTGGAGATAACAAATCTAAAGTTAATTTCCTAAATAGCAAACTCACCTGGAGAAGAACCTCCTAGCCACAGAAATGAGTCAATGCTGACATTTGTGGCCAGCACTGATGGGAACTATAAATCGTTTAGGTTGAGAATATATATGCTGTCATACAGGGTTACTAAAGGTGAAAAGGCAATTAATGTTCAAGATCTTGAATCCCTAAGGGTCATTGCCTAAGCCTCCTGAAAAATTATTTCATATGTTCATGTTCAACAGATTAGGACCATACAACATATAGATGGGAAGTGGATACTGCCTTATGTTGCTTATATTCACAGGAGATTCCCACATCCACTCTTTGGGAAAGAAACATAAAGAAGTGCAGGTTATGCAAGTGTTCTTCTGCCTTTGGTGTTTCCTATTTCATGTTGCCTATTCTTTACTTATCCTGTCACCTGATACAATGCTCTTGTGAGAGAGATCTAGACATGATCATACCAAAAGAGCCCAATATTTCTGTGGTGTAGTATTTTATCTCCCCTTTGGCTTTATTGATCAACCATGAGGTTTAGATGAAATGCTGCATTGTGATTTTCATTCAGCTGCTGAAAGGACTTTTGTCTATGAAGCCTAATCTCTTATGCCCTGAATTAATTCCTTAAGGTAGGTCTAAAACTAAGGCTGAAGTGTTGGGGAAGGATTGTTCCTCCCTCTGTCACGTTAACTCTTGTCTTTGTTATGGGTGTAACCATTAACGGTTCCATTGTGGTATGGAGAAGTATTTTCTCTCTCCGAGAAGTGCTCTCATATGCCTCCAGCCACTCCGGAGCAAAGCAGAGATTGTGCCCACACTGGACTGCATTGCTCATTCCAGGATGTTAGCAGATCTAAACGTTTTTGCTCAACTTTGACTTTACCACAACCAGTTCTTTCTTTCAAATGAAGCAACATCATTGCAGAAAAGATTCTTGGCAGCAGTTTTTGCTCTGGCTTCCCAAGGAATGCGCTCGCTTTAAAAACTGAATGAAAAACCAATGGCACATAAAACTGCCTCATGACAATGCTGGCAGTTCTACCAGTTTCTCATCCACCCACATTTACCAAGCACTATGCATTATGTTAGAATTGTAACTTTGAAATGATAACCTCTGAGGACATGCTTTTTAATCAGAAGTATCTAATTTTCTACTTTCAGAGTGTAGTGGAAGTGTTATTTGAATAGCGGGTACCAGATTTTAAATGTCTGCAGTGATTACAACATCCTATTAGTGATAGTATTAGAAAAGTCCTTCAGCTGAGACCTTCTGGATTCTCACACTCAAAGAAAATATTTTAGCCATCTGTTCACCTGATATTTGCTGCAGCTAAGAAGAAAAAGCTCAGTATATTCTAGTCAGCTTAGGTCCAGTGTGGAACACCTCGGTGTTCTTTTGGCTGCAGAAAACATCCCATTATGGTGAAAGTTTGGGTATTCCTACTTTATACCTCATGGAATATATCTCAAGTATGATTCTTAATGTGGCTTGAAAAAGCCTCTTGAGCAATGTTGACCTTCTTTTGCATTAATCCATTTTTTTCCTCAGCAACTGCAAACAACCAGTCTATAAAGATGAAAATGTTCCTCCTCTGAACAGGAAAGTTTAAAGTTTTGTGGCTGAGAACGTCAGCAACAGATTTCCAACATGACATACGGAGCTGAAGACCCAAATTATAGGTCACTCCAAACACAGAAGTTTAAAAAACAGCCACTCCCCTCTTTCAAAAACTCTTTTGTATTCTTGTTGGTTTCTCTAAGAACAAGTTGTTGATGATGGTATTTTCCTACTGCGATTACACAAGCCTAGAGTTATAAAAGCCAGGCAGGCAGCACTGCCCAGCTGGAAGTCAAGATTCACTTGGATAGTCCTGTGAATAGGGCAGATTTCTTGCATAAAGTCATATTTATGGGATATGACTTTTTCTCAAGCTCTGCCTGCATTCCAAGCTTCAGGTGCGATCTATGCTGGTACCTAGTTGTAGTTGCTCAGTATGTCTGAAAATCATGTGTCCCTACACACAGATAAAGAGCTTAACTCCATATGCTTTACTTTGAAGAACTAGTGCTTTTTTAGATAAAAATCTAAAAGCTATCATAGCATTTCAGACCACTAGTAAGATTTTATCAGATTATGATCCCTTCAGTGGCACAATCTGTGTTTTACCTAAATAGCCTGATGAGGCTCAAATGCCTCATGCTAGACTCTTGCTCAATGGGTGTTACATACAGAGAGCAGAAGCTGAAATGTCACCGGTACCTCATGCCCATGCCAAACATCAGCAAGGATCTGACTAAAGCAGACATGCCCAGGTAGATGTGGCTAGGGATCCATGCCTCCTTCCCCTCGGCTCCTTGCTGAAGGTCAGCATGTATAGGGGATGGTTCCCACAGCCACACCCAAGCTTGGGACACCAAGCACTTACAGTGCCAGGTTTTCACATGCAAGACGTTGACTTCTGCCCTTTGTCACAGGTGGACCTCTTTGCTAATGGGGATGGTATGGGGTCCCTCACCGGCGCCTGTGTTATGTTGGCTGCCTACTTGCAGTCATAGGCACGTTTTGGTGCGTAGGATGGGCCATCAGTCATTTCAATCAGTGTCTCCCGAGACGTGAAGCTGCTGAAAGCACTGATGCTAACCTGGGTGTTTCAGAAAGCCATCTCCACATGGCTAATTGTTACACTGAGCGCTGATAGCTTGAAATACTTGCTGTTTGGGTTCACTACCCTGAAATCATTCACACACACCCACGCACACCACGAAGAGAAAACGATCGCATACAGCATTTTAATACTGCAGGTATGCAATAGATATATAGGTATAAACGTAGTGTGCGTGACGGGGCAATACTGCATTTCCTTATAGAAAAAAGAAAAAAAGAAAAAAAAAGCCATAAACCACGCAGCGAGCGTATGCTCCCGGGGAGCGCCCTGCCGCGGGCACTCCGCCTCCGCCGCCGGCGAGGAGCAGTCGCCCGCGCCTCACTGGCACCGGGGCGGCCCAGAGGTTCCGCCGGCGGCACCGCGGCTCTCTCGGGTGCTCCACACTCCGCTCCAAGCTGCTCCAGCTGAGCACGCTGTGCCGAGCCGCTGCGAGCCGTGCCTTGGCGGGCCGAGCAGCACCGCCCCCCGCCTGTCCCCGCCCCAGCCGGCCCGGGCCCACCCCCCGGCGGCGGGGCCGCTGCGCTGGCGAGCCATGCGAGGCTTTAAGCGGCAGGTGCGGCGGAGCGGAGCATGTCGGTGGCGACCGGGGGCAGCGAGGCGGCGGCAGCAGCGGGGGGAGGCGGCGGGAACCGCGTTTTCTTCCAGAGCCCCCGCGGCGGCGGCGGGAGCGGCGGCTCCTCCGGCAGCTCCTCCCGGGAGGACTCGGTGTCGGCAGCGGCGGCCGTGGTGCAGGTCCAGCAGCGGCGCCACCAGCAGGGGAAAGTGACGGTGAAATACGATCGGAAGGAGCTGCGGAAGCGGCTGGGGCTGGAGGAGTGGATCGTGGAGCAGCTGGGGCAGCTCTACGGCTGCGAGGTGCGGGGCCGGGGTCGCGGGGTCCCCGGCGCGGTTGCTGTCGCCGCAGTCCCCTCGCCTGCCGCTGGCTCCCTCGCCCCCGGCGTTCTCCTCCCGCCCCGAGTCGCATTTCGGCGGTGGGCAGAGGAGCGCTGTCACCGCCACCTCTAAATGACATTCCCGGTCCGCCGCCCCCACCCTGCCGCTGCCCCGCGCCTCAGTGGTGCCCCACCGCAGGGAACGGTGAAAGGTGCCCCCAGCCCTGTAAAAAGGGTGTCCCCCGTACCCTCCCGAGGTGAATGGCAAGGGACCGCCCTTTGGGGACGGGCGGTGGCCGCCGCACGGTTCGGGCACGGACCGGTCCCTCTCCTCCGGGGGACCCCTGCGCCTGCGGCAGGTCCGGGGATGCCAGGAGGTTCGCCCGTGGCGGTGCTGGCCGGGAGCCGCTGTCCCCCTAGCCTTCCAGGGCAGGACGGACCGGCGCTCGGAGGCGCCTTCTACGGGCTGGGCGGGCGTCGGTCTCCGTTAGACGCGAGCTGGCCCGGGGCCGGGGAGCCCGGCGGGTCGGAGGGGACGGCGGTGTGCTGGGCGCAGGGCGAGCGGGAGCGGGGAGCGGGACCTGCGCGGGGGCTGTGCGGAGGCGGCTGCTGTGGAGGAAAGGCTCCGGTGCGGGTACGGTGCCCTCTGGATCGTGGTTTTGCGTTACCGCGACCTACAGGAGCGGAGTGGACACTGGCTAGGAAATCTCAGTAAGCAATTAGGAGATCATTAGGTCGACAATCGAAAACACTGGGGGGTTGCGTTTACCTGATTTGTAGGTATCAAACCTGTTTACGTTACTCTGGGCAAAGAGCGAGTATGAATGAATCCTCTTTTTGTAGAGGACAGGTGAGCAGGAGGATGTTTCAAGATTGTTCCAAGGAATGGCAACTGTTGTCTTCCTTATGGAGATAACGATGTTGTAAGTAAAGGAAGTACCAGTACTTTGCTTTGTCAAAGCTTCATTAAAAATGTAGACCTTCTAATCCCCTGGGGGTCCTGTCTCCCACCTTGGGTATTTACTCTTATAAAAAAGATCCAAACGTTAAGGCTAAACTGAGGTTTGCACATACTTTTCACACCAGTGGTCTAATTCACTTTCATTAGAGACTTCTGAAGTGAGATTTGTTGAAGCCAGATGTGAATTTTGCAGCTAGCATGTCCAGGAGCCAGTGTGTCACACCAGGGCTCCTGGGCGTGCTGGAGCTAGGAAGAAAAGAGCTTGATAGTCCTTGAGGTGTGGAGGTCTTGAGTGGATGTGAAAATGTAAATAACCTGGATGGTACATCTAGCACACACATAATACAAATGTTTAAAGAAACTCATTTAATCTCCAAAGCGGTTTACTGGCAGATTTTTTACAGGGACATATATAAAATGTGCATGTGGCTAGTTAAACCTCCTTAACTGTTCACATCCATGAGCTGTGGGAAGGAAAGACACAAATGGAAACTCTAGTTAAAAATAATAAAAATAAACAGTTCTTAGTCTTCATGTTGGTGTGACTTGCCTCTCCAGTCCCATGACTTGTTTGGCCACGTAGCCTGTAGGCTGTGAGGATTTTTCTGAGGTCGGAAGTGTTTACGGTTGTTTGCGTGAACTGATGATTCTGTGTCCATGTGAGCTGACAATGTAGTTAGTAGCTGGCCTGCTGGTTCTGTCCTCTGGTTTGACTCTTGCTGTTCAAAATCAGAAAGCCTGTTTGGACTGCGTGCTGTGTGTGACTTTTGACATGCAGGTGTACTTGTTCTGTTTATAAGAAAGGATATGGTGCATAGGACCAAAGCAAAGCCCCGTGGAATTGTTGCTGCCTTCACAGTATTCAAAGCACAGGCATATTGGAGGAAAATATTTCATTATTTTCCTTATTATGGTTGTTGTCTCCAACTAAAATAGGAGGGCTCTCCATTAAAGTGGAGACCATATATAGCTGCATAAAAATAACTGTTTTGATGATTTGGTTTCTGAGGTGACTTTTAGGGGGGAAGGTGGTTTAACATAACAGAAGAAAATGTTTTTAGATTTGAAGGCTAAGGGCAAAATGTTTAGGTCATCTTTTGCTCTTTGCTATTATGCATGAACTCTATCCGGAGTCAGCACAGATGAGGGTAGTGAAAAGGTCAAGCAATTAATATACTATCAGAATAAAGTTGAAGATGCATGATGAGTGTAGTGATTAAAGACAATAGCAATTTAATGCAAGATGCTTTGCTTGAATCTGCTTGAATTACTTCTAGGCTTAGAGATGTAGCTCTCAGGCTGAAATTTAATCACCTATGCAGACAGTTAATAACCCTGTCTGAAGGCAGGTTGAGAGGGGGTTGGGAATTGCTCACTTTAACTTCTGTGGAAGATCTACAATAACTTCCTAATGCAATGACATTTAAGTTCTGGAACAATCTAAAATCTTCCAGGTTGTCAGAAATAGCCATTGCATTGTTAATTCTGGAAGAGATAACCAATGTCAGTGTTTTCTTGCTATTCTGATTCAGCGCTCCATTTCTAAGGACCAGTGCATTTCTGGGAAGAGCAGAAATAAGTAGAGGGTGTTTGCAGTGTGGTACACTGAAAGTCTATAAGAAGACTTGCGTGTCTCTTTGTGGGGCTGCATAAATGTAGTGCCTGCTCACTGTTTTTCATTTAAATAATGTTTGCTATTATGCTGAGATTGATCAGTAAGTGGATACTTGCAGAAAGACTCCCTTTATTCAAAACTAAACATGTATTCATAGTCTCTCAAGTGCTTGCAAGTTAAGTCAGCTATAAGCCTGTCTTGGCATGGTGACAAAGTTTAGGAGATGAGGTTGGGAAATAACGAGACAGGTTTGTTTGTGTTCTTTTTCTAGTGGATCTTGTCTTTACTGGTGCATTTTTAGTTTTA
Source organism: Origma solitaria (assembly GCA_013397895.1). NCBI lineage: Eukaryota > Metazoa > Chordata > Aves > Passeriformes > Acanthizidae > Origma > Origma solitaria. The sequence goes on along the minus strand of VZRL01002366.1, from coordinate 971,623 downwards.
AAAATTGGATGCCAAGCAATATAATGGTGTTGGGGGTGTGGTTTAGAGGGAGCTATTTGAGACTATTTTTAATGCAGACCGCAGTTGTATGACACAAAGATCAGCTTTGGAAAGGTTACTTCCACATGATGCAGACTTTAGGGATAAAAGACCCTTTACCTGAATGGTAAAGGTTATCAAGGTAGAAAACTGTAATAGGGCCAGAGAGATTTAAGCAGGATTTGTTTGGCACCAGAATCTGTCAGGCTAACGTACTCAGGTCAGGTACTTCAGGTGAGTGTTTGGCTGGTTGTTTGCTTCTGGGACTGCTTCTAAAACAAACAAACAAACAAAAACCAAACCAAAACAAAAAAACCCAAAAACCAACAACAACAACAAAAACCCCTAAAAAAACCCCCAAAAACCAAAACAAAAAAAAAAACCAAACAAAAAATAGTTTTATAACCTGTTTGTTCTGGTTTCTGTGAATGCTGAAACTGAGGTTATAGTTGCAGGTTAGTATATTGAAAATGGAATACCTCAATTGCAAGACTTGAACTGGCTTCAGTGTTGACCTTTACTAGGTATCTTGGTACTAAAAGTAGTTTCTCCACAGATGCTTTGTGTTTTGGGCTAAGTCCATTATTGGTTAAGAATTGCAAAATAATGCACAGAACAACTTACATCATCACTATTCATTCCCTAATGGTTTGCAACTTGTAGTTCAGCATGAAAGTGGTGACAGACCAGTTTTCCAGATGTATAATCTGTGTGTGCACCTGCCAAACTTGTACGACTCTGTAGATGAAAAAGAGACCACTGGATTTGTCCCCAGAAACCATTCAACTTTACAGGTGAATTTCTGTGCTCATGGGCCCTGTCTACCCACAATTATAGCATTTGCTATAAATGGCACACAGATTTTCGCACAATAATGAAGATTTTGCTTGTGCTATGGGTTTGTTGCTGAATATTTTTTAATGTACAGATTTGCATGTGCAAATCAAATGAGCCCCTAGACTTTGTGCTCTAAAAGCTGAATATAAGACTTGCCTTCTGAGATACTGCTGAGCTTAGCTGAGTAATCAACTATTTTATTAGAGTATGTCTACTGATGTATGGAAGTCAGTGCTTGGCAAAGGATCTGATGTTGATCTGGAAATACCAGGGTGTTATGTCCAAGCTTTTTTTGTTCTAGGAATGGAAATATCCTGGGATTATGTTTAAAAATTCACTGTACAATAAAATACAGTTGGAAGAGTTGCCCGTAAAGGTCCGTCAAGCATTTCCTTTAGGACTATAAATCCATGCCAGACTGAGAATTGTTATCTGTAAGATTGTCTTTCATCTCCTAGTATGGATACTGCAATGACAAGAGTGGCACGAGGCTGTGAAATGGGTAAGGGATTTCATGTTGGCAGTGGAGTATGGGAGGGAAGGAAACAATTTAACTCGGTCCTGCATGGATTGAGTGCCCCCTTTTCTTGGTAGCTCAGGGTCTGCAGTGCTGGAGAACACCCTCTTTGTCTGTCTTCCTGAAGCTGCTGGGATTTGCAAACATTTCCCTCCACACATTCTCTATTTTCCTAAACAGCCTGGTCAGCATGCTGTTAAGGCTGCTATGTGGTGAAGTGGACCTGATGGTATGATCAGGTACTACTTATGCCTCAAGCTCTAGTGAGATAATGCTTGAAATTCATTATTCATTTCTCAGGCAATTGGTAAGAAAATCCACTGAATAAAACACTACAGAAACCAACTTTAGCCTAGAGTCTCTTTGAATAGATTTCTTCTAACTTGGACTAAGATCTCAGAAATGGTAATTGCATGTGGATTCCTTTCTAAATAGATCAAAAGTGGAAAGAGGCTGAGAGGGATCTGAGAACTAGAGAGGGTGTCATTCCTTTAAAAAGGTGCAAGTCAGTAGGAAGTGTAATAAAGGATTTCTTTCTTTGGGAGATGGAGTATTACAGTCTAGATGCATTGGAGTAAAGTACTTGGAGATCCATCAAATTGCTTAGAAATTTATTTGGATTATTTCTTTTGGAAAGCCATTACAGATCTCCATGTTGTACAGCATGAACTTTGGTGCTCTCCCTTGAGGGCAGGGATACAGCTCAATGTGTGTGTGTCAGTTGAAGAGTTGCTGTGATCACAGACCTATAAAGGACACAGGCAACACAGGTGTAGCAAAGGCTTATTCTATCATGTAGCAACCAGAGAACGGTATGTGAATCTCAAGAGCGGGAAATGGGAAGCCTAAAAAATGCATGTTGTTTTAAAACAAACCTTGTAAAATGCATGCTGGTTTTTTCAGAGGAGTGGGCTTAAGGACCTGTAAGGGTGCCAAGCACCAGATGGTGATAAAGCCAAAGCCTTTTGCTTCTAAATGCACTTCTTAAAATCTCACCTTCAGTTCTAAAGACCCTACTCTAGTAGGAGATGCACCACTGAGCTGAAAGCTGTTAAACTTTCCTTCCTTTTTGCATGCAAAATATGTGCAACTGTGCAAAGGAATTCCAGGAGAGAAGTTCATCAAGGTCAAGTGCAAGGTTCTGCACGTGGGTCAAGGCAGTCCCCACCATAAGTACAAGTGGGATGGAGAATGGATTGAGAGCAACCCAGAGCAGAAGGACTTGGGGGTGTTGGTTGGCAAGAACCTCAACATGAGCTGCCAATGTGTACTTGCAGCCCTGAAAGCCGAGTGGGTCCTGAGCCACATTAAAAACGGTGTGGTCGGCAGGTAAAGGGAGGCAGTTCTTCCCCATTTACTCTGTTCTTGTGAGACCCCACCTGGAGTACTGTGTCCAGCTCTGCGGCCCCCAGCATAAGAAGGACAATGGACCTGTTGGAGTGAGTCCAGCAGAGGGCCACAAAGATGATCAGAGGGCTGGAGCATCTCTCCTGTGAAGGCTGAGAGTTGGGATTGTTCAGCCTGGAGAAGAGAAGGCTTCAGGGGGATCTTATAGGGGGCCTACAGGAGAGCTGGAGAGGGGCATGTCGAGAAAGGACAAGTGGGAATGGCCTTAAACTGATAAAGGACAGATTTAGATGATGTATTAGGAAGAAATTCTTCACTCTGAGGGTGGTGAGGCACTAGAACAGGTTGCCCAGAGAAGTTGTGGAAGTGTTCAAGTTGAAGTTGGATGTGGCTGGCCTAGTGGAAGATGTCCCTGCCCCCATGGCAGGGGGTTTGGAACTAGATGAGCTTTAAGATCCCTTCCAACCCAAACCATTCTATGATTCCAAGAAAATGATTTTTCTACTATCTGATCTTTGCTTAGTCTAGATGTCATTTCTACACTGGTCATGGTTCATTGTTTTATCTGAATCAGCAGCAATATTCTTGACTTCCAATTTAAAGCTTCACAACACAGATTATCTTCCAGCAGCTATTCCATAGCAATGTTTTTGTCCTTTCCCTCTCTGTTTAAGATTCAACTGGTCTCTTTGCTGAAGCAGTAGGTGTGGTTGTTTTATAACAAGGTGAATAAATAATTAATAGCTTACATCACTTAAGATTTTATAATTGTACTTCTTATTAACAGTAGCTTCCACTCTTTGTGGCTACAAAGACTCTTGTACCTTTAGGCAAATTGTTTTACATAGAGCCTATATTTGATTTGATTTTCCAGGGTAACAAAGGAGAGGAGGGGGTGGGTGGGAGAACATGGATGCAATGATAAAACTGTAGATAAAAAACTAAATGGTAAACTCTGCTACAAATCATACAGTGAATGTACAGCTGAAGGGCAAGAGGGGGAACTGGTCATTAATCTACCCCTTTTTACCATTCAGGTTTATCACAAAAATTCATTATATTGCTTTGGGACTTGAGTGTAGGTTGGATGTGTCTGTACTTGTAGCACAATTAAACTACAACATGGATGATCCATCCACAGATAGCTGAGAGCAGGTTATGTTGCGCTTTGTTGAAGGTGCTGGGCTGACTTGAGCACTGTTGGTCCCTTGTAACCCTGTGTTATGACAGAGTGGGATCTCTCTCCTTATTCTCAGAGCCTTGTATTAGCTGATCTGACCTGTGCTGTGGAAGCAAATGCCTGAAACAAAAATAACCCTGTTTAAAATGAGAAAAATACCTATTTCATGCAATGTTTGACACTTCTTATAAGGCATAGAGAATATTTCTAAATAGGTCTCGTATCTAAATAAAAGTATGTGAAATTGACTTACTTCAACTAGAACAAGTACTGTGATAGTTTACGCTCATGACAACCCTCAACTAATTCTCTTTTGATTCATGCCTTGCAAAGGCTGGCTGAGCTCCTGGTTGCATTCTCATAACTCTCTGTTTAGAACAGTTTATCAGCCACTTTAAAAATGCTGTAATGGGCCTCAAACCCAACCAGACAAACCTATTCTGTTTTGTAGAGCATATTACTGTACATAATGTGTACACAGTTTACATGATATTCTGACAGTACAGAAGATACCAATGGGGAAAAAGCCAACCTATCCCATCTCTAACCTGATTCAGTCTGAGTTAGGGTCACCTTGTCTCTTGTCACCACAGGTGATAAAGCAGCAGCAGCAATATCAATCCATTCTTCCAGCCTTGTGTCTTGCCTGCAGTATTCAAAAACTAAGTTCTCATTTTTCCACGCCTTACATCTTACTCCAGAAACTTCTATTTGACAGCACAAATTGAGTAGGTTAGACATGGTCATCCATCTTTGTCACCGCAACTTTTGGCTGCCTGTTGTAAAACATTAGCAGCTTCTTTTGGTGTTGTCCCACGTGACACATGGAACTATGGAAGTCATGATTTCTAGACCTTCGTAATGTTGGAGAAGGGGGATAAAATCTTAATTGTATGCAGTCCATACAGCAACAGTATGACTGTATTTCAAAGGATAGAATAAATTTAGCCTGTTGAAGATCTTCTTGGAACAAGGAATTGTTTGGGCAGAGGTACACAGTGAAACAAATCAAATCTTCTTTGAAGTGATAAGTATTTAATTCTGAGGATTGCATTTCATTAGCAGAACTTTTACCTCCCCCCTGCTCCACCACTCCCCCCCACCCTGGGAGCATGATATCTATTCTAGGAACCAGTTCAGCATGGCATCTTAAACTATTTTCAGGGAACACACAGATCGCAGCCCCAGAAGGCATCTTGTATATTTTCAATCCATGTGATACTTATCAGTAGCATAGATCTAGTGGATCTGAATATAGAGAAAAATAACATGTTGCTATAGGTCTTTAATAGTTAGAATGCTTGTAGATTATTAATTCAACATAATACTGTTCAGCCTGTAAAGTAAAGGTAGTATAGAAAATAGCATTAAGAGACCTAATGGTGAGTAAATGGCTAGTGTGTGCAGTGTCGCTAGTCTAGAGGTGACACTTCCAGTGGTGACTCAGAAATGTTCACCATTCTAAGTATGCTGCCTACAAGAGGATCACACACTTCAGTCCTCTGTGTTGGACTTCATAATTGCAAATGATGGCACAATCAATGCCTAATGAAAATCCTCTTACCAGACTGTCTTAATAAGATTACTTTCCAGAGCACAGAACTGGGGAGGATCTCCTAGGTCATGTGGTCTGCCTTCTTATTTGCAGGTAAGCTCTTTGCATTTTATATAATTTTTAAATGGAGTAACGCAGTTATATGATGTTTCTTTCCACGTTATTTCATATATTTAAATATGACTTTTAAACCTTTTAGGCACTAGGATCTTTCCCACCCCTTCCATGAAATATAGGAAGACATAAACAAAAGACCAATACTTGCTTGGAATGAGCTTGCTTGGACTTTCACTCTGGGGTGAAGTTTAAACAGATTGTAAATGTGCTTTACTGCCAGTTCTTATTCTGGGCATCATCAGGCTCAAGTGATGACCACAGCTGAGGGGCAGAAGTATTAAGACAGTGATTCTGCTGTAGGTCACTTAATGCCTTATAACAAAATCTGTCTTTTGAGTAGATGTCTGCAGACTCTAGGAGAAATATGCTTACTAATATTTCATGGAATTAATTTAGCACTACTTAGAAAATATATATTAGTGGCTTAAGATCCTAACTTTTTTTATCACTCGAATGATAAATTTTTTGAAGTAGATATCTAAATAAATTCTACCATGGTACAAGTGGTTAGTTTTACTTTAGGTGACAGGTATATAACATTTTGACACCCTTCCTTTAAATACAAAGAATGCCCTGAGCTTTTGCAGTTTGTTGCTTTACATTTTAAAAGATAGTACCTAAAGCACATAGTGTTTTGGTTTTTGGTTTGTTGGTTTTTTTTTTGTCAGAAAAGAAGTCCAGATGTTCTGGAATAAATTATTGTGTCTTTTTGTTTTTGTTGTGCTGGTAGTAATCGTGCCATTTTAGGCTTATGGTCAAATTTTGTATTCCTGTTTTAGGTGTGTTGAGGTAAAACTGCTTAGTCTTCTTTCTTAAAACAGTAACAAAACTCCCTAGAGTTTGGATTATGTTGATATTGGAAACTGAATTCTTTGTTTTTGGTGAAACTGGTGAGGGGAGGGGTGCTGGTGGTAACTAGCTCACTAGCAGTTAGAAACCTTCCAGCTCTTACTTCAGCTGTTGCTGTAGTACTGCCTAGTCTGCTTAGCTAAAGATTTAATCAACTTGCTTATAGTTATCCAACTACTTTTTGTTTATCAAACCCAAACTCTTAGGCAGAAGATTTGCTTTAGTGTCTTGAAGTAGTTGTGGTAACCAGAGAATTCATTTATATGAGGAAGCACAGTATCAGTCTTTCACTTTATATTCTGGAGATTGTCTTATCTCAGACTGGGGGCAACAGGGGCTTCAGGACTACTTCTGTAAAAATCAACACCTAAACAACATTTCTACTTTTTTTTTCCCCCAAGTATCTCTCTGAACACTTTCTCATCTTCATTTTTTTAAGAGTTCTTATCAGATTTCACCTTAAAATATGTGATGACTACATTTGGTATTAAAATTGTTAGCTCTTACTCTTGGTTAGTAGTTTGCTGTTCATTTAATGTAGCAACTGGAAGGAGGCAGGACTATGTGCCAAAATACTTTTCTGGGAATCTGACAGTGAGAAGAAGCATTGGAATCAAATAGTGTCTTATACAGTCTTTCGCTCCCTTCTCTTTTTGTCATCCTTGGTGGGATAGTCACAGCAGGTTTCCCACCTCCTGGATCTGGAGTTGTTTGTGAATTCATTTTAAAGATCCCTCAGGCACTTTTCCGTATTTTGCAGTTTGGGGACTTGCCTGTGTAGCCAAGTGGTGTCTCTGGCCCCTAGGGAAGAGGAGTGTCTGCTTTAAAGCATGTTAGAACTCCTGCTGATATTTCTTGACACCAGTGGACCAGAGCCAAAATGCATTGACTGCCAGACCCTGGTCTGCCTGCGGCTCCAAATGAGTATGTTGGGGGAGGGAGAGTCATCACTGTGTGTGGAGCACACTGCTATGCCCAGGCACCACTTGAAGGTATAGCTTGTTACAAACCTCAAGAAACTCTCTGTATCTCTTGCATGCTAAATTTCTTCAAAAAGATTGTGTTGCTTCTAGATTCTGCAGGATGTGAGCACGCTTGTTTTGATACCACTGAATAAAGCATTTCTCCCCACAGCCCAGAAAACAGACTTCTTGTCTCCCATGTTAAATCTGAAAGGACCTAATACTTCTGGCTAAAGAAATATTAATGATTGAAAACTGTCTCCTGTTCTAACCAATACCTCTTTAATTGGCTGGTAAGACAAAAATGTGGTGAGAAGACTATGGGTGTGTCAGATGCTTGTTGTACCCATACTATATGACTTCTATTGCTCAAGTCAGTTTACACACAGCCTCTCAGTGTAAAAAAAAAAAATCAATACTGGAGACTAACAGATTATTTTTAGAGGGCTGCTGAAACTGAGATGAGAGCCATTTAGAGGCCTCATTATATCACGTGCTCTTTCCTTGTGTTCTTTCAAACAGTCTGATGGAGTAATTAATCCTTGAAATGCCCCAAGAGGCAAACCTACTTAACTGCACTGCTGTTTAGCCTAAATTCCCAGAGTGCAAAGGACCTGGTGTTCTGTTTGATCGAAATTTTTTCATAGAGTATATTCCTTAGGTCTTTTTCATCTTCACTCTTAGAAAAAAGCACTCAATCTGTCAAATTTGACCTAGTGTGGCATGGTCCTAGTCGTTATTGCATTCTTCCTGTAGGCAGAATTATGTACAAATTGCAGGGAAACAATCAGCTGGACCTGTGTTGCTTGGAGATGAAGAGTGACCTGGTCTTGTGAATCAGGCAGAAGCAGGTATGTCCTGTGACTATGTGGAAAGTCATTCCACTTGCATAATCAGCAAAGTAGCAGTTAGAAACATTTAATAATATGTAGAAAACTCCTGGTGGCCTAAGCTCTGCATCTTTTTAAGGTGACTGTATAACAGTGATTTGGTGTACAATATGTATTTGCTAATACCAAACTATTTCTGCTCCTTGTGAAAGTGGATGATGACAAAAAACATTATGTGTCCTTGCTATCTGCTTTGGAGTGTTTTGTTTAACAGAAGTGACATGCAGGCATAGACTTAGCATGTCCTATTTTTATATTGAGAACACAAGGCATTTGTTTTGGAGACAGTACTTGATTTTTAACAAATGTCTTGCTGTTGAGATTGGATCCATGTTATGGGTGTGGTTAGGAAGTGCTGAATGCTTCTCTTCCTCTACTCAGTAAAGTCTGTGATCAATGCCTCTTCTTCATTTAGCAATTTCACACTCTAGTGATTCCTTTAGACTTCTGTAGAGATGCACAAATTAGACAACAATTCCTTAACCAGCATGTTCTGGATATATTTGGATAAGTTGAAGTTGTTTTGACAGTTCAGTTATGAAAACAGTAAAATAGCGGTTTTAGTACTGAAGAAGATTAAATGAAGTTTGTGACTGGATATCAGTTTATTCTCTATGCCTACTAATGACACTGCAGTTGCAGAGTGCAAGGTTCTTTGCATAATGAGCAGAGATTTAAATTTTTTTAGAAGTAACATTATGGACAAATGGAATGCCTGGTATGCTCTACTATGACTGGCAGTTTATTTTTGGAGAAACAGGTATTTTGGTATCCTAAAATCTTTTCCCTGTAATCACATCATCTCACCAGTGGATTTTTTTTCTGTGTTGTGCTAAAGATGACAGAGCTGCAGCCACTGTAGTAGGTGATTGATTTTAATTATCAAAGTTATGGGCACAATGAGGTGTAGAGTTCTCAGAATTCAGAATCTTGTGGCATTTGCCCTTGTATTTTGTGTTGCTTGTTTTTCATCATTTTCATGCTTGTTTTTCGTCACTTAGTAGCAGTGGCATGAATCCCAGAGAACTGCACTACCTTGTTGTGGTCTTGCCCACACTCCCACCTGCTGGCTATATCCCTGCTTTCACTGCCTGTGACTCTAGGGTAATTTACCCTCTTAGGATGCATACCATAAGGTCATATCTGCCTTGAAAGCTGCTCTGAAATGTAAATGCTTGAGAAGCTGGAGTGGTTGGTAACTCTATTGGACACCCTTGTCCTAGCAAGTCATAGCTGTTGTAAACACTGTGCCTTTGACTGCTGCAGAACAAATAACCTCTCTCCTCTAGAGCTTGCTTCTGTCTGTCTCTGCAATAGGCAGTATAAGGCTATCCGCTGCCTCTGAACCAATGGGAAGTGTTGGGTTGTGAGGGCCAGGTAGGAGGAGATTGAAGAAGAAAATGGGAAATTGTGTGGACCTGGAGAGGTAGAACTAAGGTAGAAATGGCAATATGCATGTAGAAAGGGTATGGTAGGCTGCCTGCCTTGTCTTCATGTTTTTCAAGGTGATTTCTTTCACTGGTGTGTATTTCAGATCCAAGTGTGTGGGTGTATGTCACTTTGCCCAAATTCTGCTGGCTTGCTTGTGCCAATTTGATAAATAGAAGTAATTTTGCTTCTGGCTTGCTTTCTTCCTGTGCCCTCAAGTCCCTGATCGAACTTGTTCCCTCTGTCTTTCTCTACTAAAGACTCAAAGAAATATTCACAGCAGTTACAGAGAGAACTTTGCAAGTCAGGGGTTTTAGAAACAAATGAGATTGACAGTAATTTGCTGTAAGCTTGCTTCTCTTGCTCTAGATGTTTCTCTTTGGGCAAGTAGGAACCAGAATTCTGTATTTTGGGAAGACTTGTTTGAATAATGTTTAAAGCAGTTCCAGTATTGGAGAGTCTGCTGGAGGTGGATTAGAGGGAGAAGGGATATGATCGCTATCAACACCTGCTGGTATTTCTACAATTAGTGAGGATGTCTGTACATTTAACCTGGAAGACACATGATGTACTGAAATGCTTCTAAAGCATTTGTCTAGTGTTTTTTGTAACTTGTACATCAGATCTGTGCAAGTGCCTTCAGATACACTTGTACAGTCTCTTCATCACTCCAGGCCTTTTGCCAATAGGTGAAATGGTCTTTGTAGATGGCCCTTCCTCAAACATTTCTGGGATAGTTGTTCATGGCCATAAGGACTTTCGTATGGAACAGGAACTACAGCTCTAAATGTCTGAGGTACAAGCTAGAGCAAAAATGAAATAATAGGTTTGAATTGATGTTCTGCACTCTGTACCTCTTAAAGGCATGTTATGAGGCAGATTTTTAATAGAGGTGATTTTCCACTCACCAAGCTCAGCTAAACACTTAATTTTAGTACTCCACCTCTGATACAGATGGTAGGTGTTAGAAAATTGCAGTCTTCCACCATTACTGTTGAAGTGACCTGTTCACCCTGTCACATTATGGCATCTGCTTTTATTACAGAATACCACTATTTTCTCATCCTTTTGACTTTTAAAAAAAATTTTTACAAAAAGGCAAAACCCAAACTATACATGCAATTGTTTCCATAGTGCTGAACAGGAGAATTAGGGATGTACTTTGGAAGCACTGCAACAGACTGGCTGACTATGCCTCGAAAAAGCATATTTCTTCTCTTTTCTTTTTCACAGCTGCAGTGTTAAGCATAAAAGCAGTGAAGTTAGAGTATGTCTGACTCTATCCTCCCACATTGGCTTGTTTTTCCTGTTGTATGATTGTTACTTTTAGAAGTCATCCATGTTTATGTGGGTTTTGGTTTTGGTTTTCGAATGGTCAGTTGGCAAATCAACGTGGAGAAAGTTGAATGAAAGCCTGGTCTGGAAATTTCTTGCCCCAGAAGACAAAATACATTGACATATATAGGCAAGGCAAAAGAAGGGAAGCCATCTGTGCGTTAGCAAAGACTGACTTGCAGGGTAGCTGTGTGCAGAGCAGTTGGCTTTCAGCTCTGCTTCTGTAGATGAGGAGTCTACTTGCTGTAGGCTAAGGAGAACGGGAAGAGTAATAGCAAGTGGAGGTTGTGTGTTATTGGAGAAGAATTAATATATGCAAAGGTATTCTTGTTTGGCACTACTCTGATGTTATGTTGGAGATACTGCAGGAAATGAGACATGAAGTGGAAGCTGGAAGAAAAGGAGTGTGACTTCTTGTCTTCTCTCTTCTGATATACGAATTCTTCCCTCTCAAATCTTGTCATGCTCAGTGTAGAGCAGCAGTGATGCTGGAGCTGACTTCTCATAAAAATGCGGCTGCAGAGCAATGGTATTGCTGGTGAGGTTGTCTGGCAGTGAAGGAAGAAAAATCTGGGTACCCTTGAGAAAGAAGGGTGGTTGTGGAATCATAGAATTGTTTAGGTTGGAAAAGAGCTTTAAAATCATTAAGTCCTAACCTTAACCTAGCCCTGCCAAGTCTGCCACTAAACCATGTCCCTGAGTGTCATATCTATGTGTCTTTTAAATACCTCCAGGTATAGTGACTCAACCAATTCCCTGGGCAACATGTTTCAATGAATGACAACCCTTTCCATGAAGAAATTTTTCCTAGTATCCAATCTAAACCTCCCCTGGCATAACTTGAGGCTGTTTGCTCTTGCCCAGTCGGTTGTTACTTGGGAAAAGAGACCAACACTTACTTTCAGGTACTTCTAAGGAGCACTAAGATCTCCCTGAGCCTCCTTTTCTCCAGGCTAAACAACCCCGGTTTCCTCAGCTGCTCCTTGTAAGACTTGAGCTCCAGATCCTTCACCAGCTCTGTTGCCTGTCTCTGGACATGCTCCAGTGCCTCAATGTTTTGTAGTGAGAGGCCAAAAACTGAACACAGGATTTGAACTGTGGCCTCTCTAGAGCCCAGTACAAGAGGATGATCACTTCCCTTGTCCTGCTGGCCACACTATTTCTGCTACAGGCCAGGATGCCATTGGCCTTGGCCACTTAGGCATACACTGGCTTGTGTTCAGCTGCTGTTGATCAGCACCCCCAGGTCCTTTTTTAATGAGCAGCTTTCCAGCCACTTTCCCACAAGCCTGTAGCGCTGCATGGGACTGCTGTGACCCAAGTGCAGGGCCCAGTACTTGGTCTTGTTGAACCTCAGCCCAACAATCCAGCCTGCCTGGATCCCTCCAGGCAGAGCCTTCCTACACTCCAGCAGATCAACAGTCCTTCCCAACTCAGAGTCACCTGCAAACTGGCTGAAGGTGCGCTCAATCGCTTCATCCAGCCCCTCGGTAAAGATATTAGACAGGACTGGTCCCAGTACTGAACTCTGAGGGACGCTGCTTGTGACAGGACAATGGTCAACAGCAGTGGCAGCCCTGTGCCTGGCTCCCTGGGTGTGGGCAGGAGGTGTTCCTTGCATGAGCTCAGCTGGGGTTGCCTCTGCCAAAAATGACTGAAAATGGTATTTGGTGGAGGATCTGCTTCTTTGGTGAAGATCTGCTCTTCAGTGTTGTTTTACGCAGAGGTCTGGCAGTGCTGCGCAGGGCTCGGTGCGGCGCGCGGCGCTGGGCCTTGCTGCAGGGCATCCGCTCGTGCCACACCTGTCATGGGAGCTGCCCGGAGCAGGGAATGGCAGCCAGGGCCTGTCCCACCCCCAGCCAGGAGCAGGCAGCCACGGGCGCTGGGACAGCCCCAGCCCTGTGGCTGAGCCAAGGGCAGGCCGGGGTGCAGGTCTGGCTCAGCAAGGCCTGTGGGGAGCTGGCCCTGCTGGACAGGGAAGGGGCTCATGGCCCCCGGAGCTGGCATGGGCAGCCATGGGGATGGTCCCATGGCCCAGGCATGCCGGTGAGTTTGGCTTCTTGCTCTGGCTTGCCTGTGAGCGGAGCCTGCTTTAGGATGCATTCTTATATGAGCCTTTGGGCCTGGGTGTTTCTTACAGCTGTTGGGAGGAAATGGGGGAAGTTTGTCCTTGAAGAGAGAGCTTCAGGTCTGGATCACAGACTAATGCAGGGCTGTGGGTTATGTTAACATGTGTGTCATGACTGAGCATCTGAAGATGTCAGACCCAGCCTTCTTATCGTAATCAGTGTCCATATGGACCCTGATGTAAAGGTGTGTGTTGCACCATTAATTTAGTTTTTATGTAAAGACTTTTTTGAAGTGCCTTTGTTCATCCATTAAACCCATTTAAATATCAACTTCTGAAACAATGTTTCTTATTTTAATTTCCTCACATCACTACAGTTTGATATGATGAAAGATTTTGCTTGCCACAGTCTTTTTTGCTGAGGCTGAAATAGCTGTAAAAGGCAGAGCAGGAGACAGGGAGGGAGAAGAAGGGCAGGCTAAGCCCGTAGTCCATCAATGCTGTTTGGAGGCACTACAGTCCTATTGGGGACTGTGGGCTAGCTGGAGGTGTGGAAAGGAGAAGAGGGTACAAGTACTATATCTCATCCATTATTCCTCCAGAAGCTGGCCATGCAATCCTCTCCCATCACTGTGTCTTATAAGTGCAGTGGCAGGTAACACAGGATTAAAGGAAGTACAAGAGCTGATGACTTTTCTGGTTGTATCTTCATAACATTTAGAGTACTACCTGACCTGCAGAGATTCCTGTAGGTAAGTGAAAAAGGATAAAACTCATTGGATAATAGTTTCTTTGCAGCAATGTAAGCTGGTCTTGACTGCTGCTGTGTTAATGGTGCCTTAAAGAAAACTATCAGCAGGCTATAATGGCAGCTTTGAAAACAAAAACTTACCCTGCTTCATCCTATTCATATCCAAAGAGATGAACATTTCTAATCCTAATGATCCATTTAACTGCCAGGATTAAATACATCTTAAGAAAAATTATATGCAATTAAAAAGGAAGAAGCCTGTTAATGTAACATTGAGGCTGTGCGATTGAGGACAGTCAAGAAACTGGAAGACAGATCTTTAAAACTGAGGTTATTTTTCATTTGACTCTCAGAGAATTTTATTCTTCCTGCTTCCCAGATAAATATTTACATTGCTTTAATTCTGAAGCACAGTCTGAAGTGCTCAAAGGTTAATGAACAAAGCTTCAGCACTAAGGGCTAGCTAACTATTTCCTCCATGTCAGAGACAGAAACAATGACTCTATGACTTGCCCAGTGTAACACACATACTTGATGGTAAGATCCTACTGTAAGGTTGTTGGAATGATTCATCTGTTTCAGCTGTGTTTAATTGTAGGACCACCTCCGTTTACAACTTGTAATTCCTGTTTCCTAAGTGTGGAGTTCCTCACTCTCTTCAGAAACAAAACTTCCTTGTGAATTGCAAACTTCTGCTGAGTAGCAGTCTTGTAGTGTACAAGTGAATTTGGTGTTCACTTGGCACGTTTCTTTTGTGTGCAAGACAGCCTTGCATGTAAAACACAACCAGATGCAGAGCAGGTGCACTGATCTGGGCTCCCAGACCTGGTGCACTCGTAAGCAGCATGGATCACTGTGTACTTAGGCACTTCAGTCCCATATGCCTGTTGCTAGGATTGCCAGTGTCTTATTCCCGTGGGTTTTTTTCCTGCATTAAACTGAGCTGCTTTTTGTTTCCCAGGGAATTGTGGGAACTTGTCTGTTCTTGGGGCATGTTTTGAGGGGGAAGGGAAGAAGATACTGTGGGAAAGTATCAAACAACTGAATTTGCTTTAGGGCTGAAATTAAAGGGCTATAATTATCAAAAGGTGGAAGAGAACCAGCCCACAAGAAAGCACCAGTGAGGGTTTTGCCTGTAGCTCCAAGTAGGCCAAGGTGGCTGGGAGCAGAGCACTGAATGCAAGGTACCCTGACTACTTATGTGAGTGGGAGCTCGTTTGGAGCAATGAGTAAAGGCCAAAGCTGACCTGCTATAAAACAAAATGTTACAAGAAGGCCAGAGTAGTCTTGTATGAATAAAAAAGTTGAATGAGACAGGTACCATTGCCTTGGCTTCTTGGGCGACGTGAAGATGCTTTGATGGAAAACTTTGGCCCAGTGCTCAAAACAACTCTTTTCACCTAAGCCAGATTGAATGTATTGATAGTGTAAGCCACCAAGCTCCTCTTATCAAGAGACAGGTAATTTTTAACTGCAACTTGTTTCTCTGTACATTTGGAATCTTGTAGATTGGAAGCTCAACCAGCTATTATTTCTCCTTTGGATCTATCTGAAGTATTTCAGGGCTTCACATGAATATTCCCTATTTGAGTACATACGTGGATTGTCAGTTATAAAAAGTTTCTTTTTTCTTTGTATGTACTTTTTGTTTGTTTATTAAGAACAACAACATGAAGGAACTTAAAAATTAACTTGCATTCCCTAGTGTATTTTCATAAGTAGTTAGCCAGATCTATGTGAGAAGCCACAGCAGGAAATGAGTTCTGGTCTGTGTAGAAACAAAGTGAAACTGATGTCCTAATTTTTCTAATTAAGTACCTAATTGTTTAATCCCTTTGGACTGGAAAATGGTGGTGTAAATTTGTGTACTTTGGGTTTTGAATATTTTTGTTTTACAAAGTATCTTATGACTTGGCTTGTCTTCATTCAGTGGTAGATGCCAAAGGCATAATATGAAGCATCTTCAGCATTTTTAAAGTGGAATTAATATAGAAGTACTCTTGGCACAGCTATCTCCTACTTGCCGCTGAAGGTAATGGGGATTTTAAACAATGGAATGTCAGGTATGTTTGATTTCAGTGAGTGGCAATGGGTTCTGCAACCTTCTTTTAACTCTCTATGCCATAGGCCTGTTAGAAAGCTTGTGTTAGGCTCTTTCCTGGTCATAAAATGTTACCTAGGTGCCTGTATTTTGCTGTGCTGAAATGACCAGGCAAGGCCTGCTACACCCATTCCATATCCAGCGGATTTTATCCTGTGAACTCTTGTTTTGGAACATAGCACTGCTTATTATGAATGTAGGATTTATTAGTGTCCTGACTCCCGTGCTTGGCACCATGTGTGCAGAGCTGAACCATTTGTGCTTTATCTAAGCTACCTGCCTGTGGGAGGAATATGGGTACAGTGTCCTTTACGCATATCTTCTACAAGCTGTGAAGATGCATTTGAGGGGGTTGCTCCATCTTCTGTCTCCCAAACCATCTGGGTTTGGAAGAATTTGAGAAGGAGTAAAAGTAGCTATTTGGCAGCTTGGGCAATAATGAGAAAGTTGGTCCTCAAACAGTATCCAAATGTAGCTTCTTTAGAAAAATCTCAAACTTTTTTCTTCTTCAAAAAACAGTTCTCACTTCCCCAGTCCTGTATGTTGTCTTTGAACCAGCAGATAGAAAGCTCATAAATGGCCCAAGCTTTCCTAGCCCTTCACCAGAGGAGTCAGCCATTGCCTAAGCTGTTGCTTTGACAGTGAAGTTCAGTAAACAGGGGCATGCAGGGGTGGAAAGCGTGTTTGCTGCACTGGAGGAGTTTCTACCGTTTAGACATGTGCTCATTGTGGAGACATTCTGAAAGTGGTGAGGTGAACTTTAAACTCTGCATGCATTGAATAATTAAGAATGACACCAAGTGGGGTCAGTGGCAAGGAGCCGGTGATACCACTTGGTGCTGACTGGTAGGACCCTGTGCCAGCCAGTGCCGTTTCCGAGCTAGGTTTCAAATGTTTTGTTTTGGTTTGCTGGAGCAAAGCATGCCTGTGGAGGTTGCATATGTGTGCAGCCCAGCTCTACGTAGTTTGAGCAAAAAGTTTATCCAGGAGCTTGGATTCAGGCCAATTACTGCATGAGAAAATTCTCATTCTGCTCCTGTATTTTGGCATGCCCACTCAGACTGACCAGTCCTGACCAGCTCTTGGAAAAGCACTAGTGTTTCTTTAGCATTTGAGAGTGTCAGTTGACTCACCCAAACTTTTAATTTGTAACTGGGTATTCTATTATTAGCTGTAGCCTGAAGTGGTTTTCAGAATCCACCTGTCACTTTGATTATGCTTGCTCTTTATTTGTTTTGTTTCCTTGTTCATTGATATGAGAAAATATTAAAGAAATGTGCATCCCTTGCAGCTTGTGGCTAATGTGGTGTGCTAACATGTTTTAGAATGCCTAAGAAGAGTGTTAAAGAAATCTGATAATGTAGGTTGGACAAAGAGCAAGTGCATGCAACCATGACTATGCATGGGGAGTCCTCTAAAGCTTAGGCTTTTGATTTGAGGGGAGGGAAAAGAGGGTTTGGAGCTGCTTGAACACTGATTTACCACTACCAATTTTAAACAGGTCCTCTTCCATTGCAGAAAGTCTTTTGAACTGGTGCTACAGGGTACTTAAAAGCTGAGGAGTAGCACTTTAAAAAAAAATTTTAATGGGCATAAACACTTTTTCCAAGTTCAGGACAACTTGCTGAACTCATTGAAATACAAATCCTGAAAGCTGCTTCTCTGGCCAATACCAGTCTGGATTGTAACTAGATCAGGGTTGGCTCCATTGGCAAAACTTACACACCCTCTGAGTATCTTCACTGAGGGGAAGAACTTCATCCTTTATTAGATGGCAATGAATCCACACAGGTAAGTTGTTATAGCTTCTTATATATTCTTGAAAAGGAAAAGGCTTTATTTGGGCACTTGGGAATCAAGACATGAATTACAAGAAACACACACTTCCTTAATGCTGGTGCCTCCCAATCCATGGCATAATTTCTGCTCCGTGTAAGAACAAACATGAGGAATTCAAGCACAAATGGGATGCACAGCCTTCGAGAGCTCCTTTGTTGGATACTAACAGACTACTCATAGCAGATTTATCTTTCTTTTTTTTTCTCTTTTCTTTTTATTTTTTGGTTTATGAAAGACAGTATTTAAAGTGGATGTTTTATTAAAGAAAATTACCTGCTAGCAGCAAGTTGCACACTGATGTGAAACATTGTCAAGCTCCTAGTCATCTCATGGATCTACTTCGTTCATGTGCCATTTCATTTGTGCTCTTTTGTGTGCCACACTGTAAAAAAGGCAAACCACAAACAAACAAAAGAACAAAATGACCCACCTGAAGATACACCCCACCACTTCCCCAAACCTCAGTGATCCCAGATGGTACGCTGGGAGCAAGGTGAACACTTGTTTTGTCTACGAGAAATCTCGTGGAAGTCAAATGTTTTGGGATGCACTGGATGTAGTTTGTGCTGGAAACTACTTTGACAACTGAAATCTTTTAAAGTGGAAAACAACAGAAACATGAGACAGGAGCAGCATGGAGCTTCCTCTCTTATCTTTTTTTCCCAGGGAGGGAAAGGGAGTGCCTGACTCTGATCTTATTGCCTTCCTTCCACCTGATTCTGCGTGCGTGTTCATGCAGTTTCATGTCTGGAGACTTGATTATAATTTCTGGTGTTCCTGAAATATCTCCCATTTGAGAAAATCTGTAGGTGGAGATAGAAAAGCCTGTGAGAATCTGGAGGAGCAAAGATTATAAGAGTCTTCCTCATTAACATGTTTGTGTCCAGGCTGATATCTACAAGGTCTTCAAACCTTAAGACTTTGTATATTTGTAAAAAAAGTAGCCAGTTAAAAATAACTATTGTTTGTTTAACAGAGGATACTTTGAATTCAAAGTTCCTTTGAACTAGCTATTCTGTATTAGACATAGACTAGCACACAACTGGTAATTTAAAGATGGACAGGAGTGCTTCTGGATTCCTTTTGATGGCAGCAGTTCTGTAACCATGACTGTAATGTCAGACTCAATGTTTGCAGGAAGCGTGCAATTGCTTATGGCTATCATTTTGTCCCTAGAATGGAAATAGGCTGCTGCAGGTATTTGGTTTATACACAGGTGTTTTGTAGGCGTGAGACATATGAAAAGGAGCTGCACTGATATTTTGGATTCCTCGGAGTAATTTCCTTAGCTATTCCCTATGGGGTAATGATGTTATGTTTCTTATATGTACTTTGCTGCCACTCGAAACCCTGGATTTCAGAGTATGGGCTAAGTACAGTGTCAGTGAGAACACTGCTGTCCTTTACACCTACCATTTTATTTTAAGTTGCAATGTTTAACTGCTTGAAGTTTTCTTCTCCTGCATTTTCAATCGTATCTTTTATTTCAAAGGTGGAGTAATATGAAAAGAATGCAAAATAGTCAGCTCTTTGTCTAAGACGTACTAGTGATAAAAAGCTGAACTATGTTTAAGAACTGGAGCAGAAACGATGCTCAGATTGTATTAGTTCCTTTTCTTGGTCTCTGGAAATAGAAAATAATTTTCTGCAGAAAAGACTACTACACTACAATGAGTAAATTAATCAATTAGAATCTGTCCAAGTTAAATGTTTGACTAGAGAAAGATTAGGGTTGTGGGGGGTTTTTTTGTCACTGAAATTAACATTTTTTAGGTGGTCAAGGTAACCAGTTGGTAGTGCCCATCTTTAGAACTTTTGGTGTGGTAGTAAAATAATTAGTCTTAAAACACTGTGTAACAGATGGAAAAATTGAATTACGTTTTTTGTGATTTGTAATACATGTCTTTTGGTCTAGCATTATGAGCAACACAATGAGGTAGCCTTTAAGACAGTCTCTCCTTAGTGCCATGTCCTGACCTGACCTTTATCATTGTACACTGGTTAACTTCATCAAGGTCTGAAGGAGGGCACTGTCCCCAGATTTCCTGGACCAGGATGATGCTGTATGTTGCCTTCAGGATCAAAATAGCAGCAGTGAATTTCAGCTACTCCTGTAACAGAAGGATGTAGGTCTTCCATGTAGTTATATGAGATATACCATTAGTAAGATTTGTCTTCTGGGAGACAGACCTCTGTGCTACAGTGCTTGATGCTCCCTTAATAGTCTCCTGTTGTTTACTGTAGATTGATGCTTGCTCAATCATTGAATGGTTTGGGTTGGAAGGGACTTTAGAGATCACCCAGTTCTAAGCCACCTGCTGTAGGCGGGGGCATCTTCCACTAGACTGGGTTGCTCAAAGTGCCATCCAACCTGACCTTTGAATACTCAAAGGAATGGGACATGATACTATTTCTATGGCAGACACAGAAAGCCAGGTGAGAGAAATCCCACCTTGTGAGTCCTGGGCCTTGGTTAAAAGAAAAAAAAAAAAAAATTGTAGCTTTGCTTTAAAGTATTGCCCAACATAAATGATTTTGATCAGATGAAGTTCTCATTTTGGAAGCTATCTGCTCCTGAGTTATATATGACTCTTTACAAATTAAGTGGCTTCATGCATATGAATTTTAGTTGTCGTGTGATGAATATGTGTATTTGATAGCAAGGAAGGTGAAGAACGGAGAAGGCTAACCTCCAAGTGTTTCCAAGAAGCAAGAAAGTTAAGGGAAAGCAAGACTCAGGAATGAGCAGCTGAAGTATGGATCCAGGTAAATTCTTTGAATGGTTTCTTGAGAGTGTGCCGGAGGCTAGAAACTAGCTAGTGTTGTCCAGAAGGACGAAACACATTACAGTCTCACCTGATGGCTTGCCCAAGCTGTTCTGGCACCTTGCTATAAATATATTGTATTGGCTGTGTTCAAAATCTAGAAATTTTGAGCCCACATTACACAAATCATGAGGTAATTTAGAAAAACAAAGTTGGTCTGTCTCTTGACTCCCTAATTGCTCTTTCCAGCAGCTTTTGAATGATGCCAACAAACTATTAAAAAGGCTTTGGCTGTTGTTACAGGACCTTCTGCAAGACAAAGTCACCATTATTAGAGCCCTACTGTGATAGGCACTTAGTCGCAAACACAAATGAGATTTAGTACTGCCTGAAGAATGTCTAGTGATGGTGACTGCAACGCACCCAAGTGCAATGGTGTTTGATCTATCCAAAAGCTGTTGGTAGTCTCCAGCTCTCATCTGAGGTGGCTGGGCTCAAAATAGCATATTAAAAATGAGGACTATTTTGGACTCTGGAAAGCTTCTGAGTGGTAGAGGACTTAACTAATAATATTTTGCTTGTGAACACAAAGGTGGCTTTCTAGAAGGACTTTTCAAAACTTGTGTTTTATAAGCTTGCAGAGACAGGGGAATCAGCTCACTGGACACCATCTCAAGACTGTCTAGTAAAGTTCCCAGTTTGTCTGTTAAGTAAAAAACTGCATTTTAACTTATAGCTACAGTATTTTTCTGATGCTCTTTCATGTGTTCTGGGTCCTGAAGGATACGTTTAAGCTTTTAACCTCTCCTCATGGGGATTTACAGAGATTTGAGCTCAAAAGTTTTTAATCCTAAGCAAATTTTAGCTACTTTAGCTAGGTTTACTGCTAAAGCAGAAGATATGTGTTGTTTTTAGCCATTATCTAGCCAGGGAGCAGTACCCATAGGCATAGCCTGGGTTCCTTGTGGCCCTGTGAGCAAAGCGTGATGGCATTTTGTAAAAATGTTAAAACACTTGTCTCTGCAGATGCCTCAGAAAAAGGTCCCTACATGATGAGTAGGCAAAGAGGCTACTGTAATATGGAGAGGTGGATGTTAGCAGAGCAAAACAAGATGTGGCTGTACATCCTACCAGTAACCACCTCCTCTAATGTGGCAAAGCTTGTGCTCTTTGCTGAACCAGACTTCAACTCTGCATGGTTATTTGTTTGGAGCATCTGTCTTTGTTGTGAGGATCAAAGTACTATCTGGAGGTACATGTGAGGTAAAGTGTCTGAGATTGTTTCAGAGTTTGTATGACAACAACATTTTTAGTGAAGAATGTATTTTGAAATTTGACTTGTTAATCATTCCTTTTAATAAGACTTGCACTGTGTTGGTTTTCCGGTTCGGAATTCAAAGCCTGAGGAGTTAATACTCAATTTCAATCCGAGCTGATTTACTTGCTACACATTTTAAAGTTTTTAATTTTTTAAGATGCAAACCACAAGTTAGTGGTTTTTTGGTGTAGTGCAGATGATACTGGCTGTTTTCACATTTTTGCAGCTTTTAATGAACTTGAGCATCTCTTAGCTTGGTGCCTGGCATGCTCTGAATTTTAGGATATGAGCTTTGAGAAAGTTACTAGTTTAACCTTGATTCTGTTGATAGCAGCTTTCCTAGGAGGAGAAACTGAGCTGAGGTTACTGAGATTTAGCTTAAAAATTTTGGAACTAGCAGAGATCTGTTTTGTGTCTCTTCATAATTGCTGGCCCTGACAGTTTAACAGAGCTTATTGACCATCTGCTTTGTCTAGTTTGCCACATGGCAGAGTAACATCTAAGCCAAAATACTGGCTGCACAGTGTATTAATTAAACAACTTGCTTGTGAACACTATCAAGATACTAAATTGATTGATGTTGTACATTTAACTTGAAGAGTTTTGTCCTTTCTCTTGCTACAGTTGCTGGGTATTGAGCTGAAGCCCATAAGATAGGTGGTGAGGAAGGAGCTGTTTGACTGTAATGTTGGAGGCCCTATTTGTCTCCTTGCCCTCTGTCTTCTGTTAACCCTCGCTCAACAGATGGGACCCGGAGTATATTACAGTCTTGTTCCCCTGCTGCTACTTCTGACTGCTGTTCCTTGCCTCTCACAAAGCTGGCAAAGCAACAGCTGTTTCATAATTTTTCTGTTTGAAGGGAGAAACACAGCAGTGGGGGTTGGGGAGAGAGACTGAAAGACTAGTCATCTTACTTGCAGAAGGCTAGAGGGAAATACCATTCTTGTCTCTTTTTTGAGAGCCAGTAACTCTTCTGAGAACAGATTTCGTGTTCTTCAGTGTTTGTGTTCCTGGAAATACAATGCATCTTTCTCCAAGGTAAGAGGAGAAATTGATAACTTTAAGCAAATAGCACAGGTTGTGTCTGGGTGTATCTAGCTGGAGGAATCTGACTGTGGGCTGCTTGCTGGTATGACTAATTCTGCTCAAAGGCACAGCCCCCTGGGAAAGCAGATTTTAAATCCAGACTGTGCTGGTGGCAGAGATGTGTAATATGCTCTCTGAAAGGGATGTGGCAAGACTTTGGCAATATCCAACAACTGTCTGCTTGATCAAGGGACATGCTGTAGGTAGCATCTCTGCATCTAGAAGCTGAATCCTGTTGAGCTTGTTATAATGAACAGATGGCTTGTTAATATGTTCTGCTGTGCTGTGGCAAGCCGTGCTTCTTCAAGGCATTGCTACCTACACTTTCATTGCAGAAATTTATGTACGTTCTTTTTCTTCTGGTAATTTTCTGTAACAACGGGTAACTGTTCATGCATATATGGATGTAGGTGCATATTTGTGGTCTGTTAACATGATCCTGAAGGCTTAGTGTATATGTATGTGTGTGCTGTGTATATAGTATGCTCTTGGATGGTGTAACATGAAATATTATTGCAATTCAGTGTAACATCAGTCTCAATGAAGCTACTGTTAGGCTCTATTTTTAGTATACCTAAGCTGCTGGAAAGACTTTGCATAGTACGGAAAGAACTTCAGGAGAAAACTGAAAGACTGCTGTACTCATTTGGTTCTGTCTGAAAGGCTGTGTCTAGTTGGCTGCAGAAAAAGCCTCTGATAACGCACCTGTGTTTTGGCCTCTGGAAACTCAGTGCTAACCAGAAGCATTGCTCTGATTGTGTTCGGGACTTCCAGGAGTTGCAGAGGATCCCAGGTAGCCTTGGTGTGTGCGCTGTCGTACAGAACCAGGAAACTATTTAAGAAATGAGATCTTGAGTATATGTGTGAGTTCTCTCCTTTCTGGGAATCTTTGGTATTCCTGGTAAATGAAGGTGGCGCCTTCCGGCATTTAAGGGGTACTTGACAAAATTACATTCCTCTTAAAATCTTTTTCTCCTCCCCATATTTTTTTCTTTTTGTTTTTTTTCCCCCTCCCCCCCCCCCAATGTGTTAATTAAGATACTTAAGAGTAATCTTTCACTCTTTTGTTAACGTGATAATGTGAGGACTGTAGCCCCTCTGCCAGGGCTCCAACCCCGGAAATGAAGGGCTAGGCTTGATACAGCTTAAAAAAAGTAGTCTTTTCCTGGAGCTGTAGTTCAGTTGTACCAAATAGTTTAAGCAGTTGTTTTCTTTAGCACATACATGGGAGTGGTACTGCTAAGAAGGGGTGGGGGAAATAAGTGCTCATCCTTCAGTAGCCTGTTGGAGTTCTCGTTCTTCAGCTCAATTGCAATTTCTCTGTTTTTGCTGTTGCCAGTTCATCTATTTTAAGGGCCCTTATCAGTCCTGGACTTGCTTTGTTTGCCTGCATCATCTTTCTGCTACAGTGATTTGTGAGGACTAGCAGCTGTTGCATGAGCATCTGGAATTTTTATGGTTGTGCTGGAAAATATTGCCTATTTGTGTATCTGAGGAGCAGAGGGACACCTCAGTACTTTGGCCCTGTTCTGTTTTGGGCTTGCTAACACTGTCATGATCATGTATCTCACCACAAGTTTTCGTTATCCAATGTGAAAAGATATGTCGCATGTTTGCTACTGGCAAGAGAGTATGTTATGGAAGATGATAAGCTCTTCTGCATTTAAAAAGTAAAGCTGTAAGTAAATTAGAAGGTTCAGGAATTACTTCAGTTTTCTACTTTTATACAAAGCCAAAACAACAAATTTTGTGCCTTACATTGTACTTTTCTCCTTCTGTATGCCTTCAATTACTTCTCAGACTGAAGAATTACTTCTCAGACTGTGGTTATGGAACTACAAAGCTTTTATTTCTTTAAAAAACCCTTTAAAATATATGCATATCATCCTCAACTTATTTCTTTTGAAATGGCACTGGGAAGAAAAACACACTTTTTTCTTCAGTCTGTGACAATTTCCAACAGTGCATATAATTAGAGATTGCTGACAAGTCCTGACTTTGCATGTTTGTGTCTCTCTGAAAAATGGAGGAAAATGTTTTCACATATATTTGACATCTGCTTAAGACAGATAAATCTTGAAGTAAAGTTGAAGCAGGAGAAGAAAACAAATTTTAGGCTGACCACAGCAAAGTGAGAATTCAGTTGAAAAAGTGTACTGTTTAGGGGTCAAGGGAGCTGAAACAGGAGTTCCTGGTGCTACGGGCTTTCTTGGAAGGCAGTTAGGCTGATATCTGTTCTTAAAACAGTTGCTGCAGATCATCTGCAGGCCTTGCCAAGGGACACTTGCTCAGTTTGCATTTTCAAGATGGCAACACAATTTATAAGGTTTGCTGGCTGTTCAGAGTGCAATTTGGCAGTGAGCAAAGGTTAGCTTCTCTTGGGGTAGGTAAATATGCCATGAGGGGCTTCATAGTGAAATGGGTACAAGAACGTGGGAGGAGTTGGGAGTCAGAAGGGTTTGCTGGAAGCTTTTGTTTTACTTGGGCTTTGGACTTCCTTGCAATGAATTCTTCTCTTGTGTTTGTGCTCTGGTGGCAAGGATGTGCCCTTGATGTGGAAATGGAGTGTCTCCTTACAACTCATTTTTTGGGGACTCTCAGGAAAGTGTGAATGTGTGTACGTGAAACCAAATGAATGGCAAGGCGTTTTGACAGACTCCTGGGAGCTTTTAAATGGAGATATCCTAAAATGGAAACTAAAACTTAAATTCCTTTCAAACGTGCTACATTTGGATATAATAAAAGGATTTTGGAACAAAAGTGAGTGGTTCAAAGCTTGCTGGCAATTAGATATTGACTAAAGCAAGATAAAAATGACATGACATAGAACCCATGAGCAGAGATGTCAGGTAATGAAACAAGTGAAGGAAAGGTGATGCTGCACGATGGACATCCCAGTTAACAAACCAGCTGGGAAGACAGCACTTCAATGCAAGAAAGAGGTCTGAGTGATTCCATTGAAAATCCCTATTTTGAAAGGAATTAATACAACATTTTGTATTAAGACAGAGGATATACTCTGAACTTACATATTCAGCTTCACCTTCCGGCACTTATTTGTTTTCTCTGTCTTCCAGTGATAGAAATTTTTCAGTTGAGACATTTATTAAATTGTGAATTGGTAATGAAATGGAGCTTTCTTTGTGTATTTCTTACTGGCTTGGCCTATTTTGTCAGCAGAGAAATGTTGGGCAAAGCTGGCTTTTTCTAACTTAATAGAAGCATCTGCACTGGCATCATGATGACTCTTCCTTAGAGACTAGGCAAGAATTTCCCAGCCAGGAGAGGAAAGCACAAAGAGGTATTCTGCATGTTAAAGAGAAGTGACCATGTTTCTGTTGTACTGGACACTTGCGTCAGTGTCATAGCCAAATAATCTGATTTTTAAGGGCTGTCACAATTTTTGCTGAAGTTATCAAATACATGGTGAAAGAAGAGTAAATAACAAGTTGTATCTGACTCTCAAATTCCATTTCCCAAATAAACTGATGGAAGTATTTAAATAAATGATGGGGCCATGAACCAAGCAAGGCTTGCCAAATTGCAGTTTTTGGCCAAGTAGGGATCCTTAGAAGCTGCTCTGTTCCAAGTCAGAGCCTATTTTTGGTTGCTCACTGTTGGATGCTTTATGGCAGGCGTTCTGAGCAAGTGCTTCCTAAACAGCTGCTCATACAAGAGCTACTGTGTATGGACAGACCAGAGTCGGCACTGCAAGTGTGTGACCCCTGACTAGTGTTTCAGTCACCCATTCAAGCAACAGATAAATACCAAACTAAAAATAGCAAGTCCAGGGCCCAGGATAAGTATTTTCAGTCACCTACATAATAGGGTCTTTTGAAAACTTGTTAAAACACAGGGTACCAAGAAACCAATTTAATTAAAAAAACCCCTAAGTAGTGTGTGTATGGATTTGTTTTGCCTTTACAAAATTCCATTTATCAGCTAATTAGAGGAAAAATTACTCCTGTTGACTCTTTGCAAATTACTTCCTTAGCTTCCATATAATAATGAATAAATAAATTTTAAAAAGCTGAGAGGGAAGAAATCTTTAACAGAAGTGGAGAAAAGTAAAAGGATTCTGTTATTTGTCTTTCTTGGCCAAGGCACCTGCACAAGCCTCCAGTGCTGTTTGTGGAGTTTCAGGCTGCGTCCAGCTCTGTATGAGTTACCTCCCTGCTGCTGATGGGAGAATGCAGCCAGTGAAATGTGGCAGCCAGCCCAGGCATCTAAATAAAAAGGCATGGTCTTCTGAAAGAGCACAGAAAGCCTCCTTTCCAGCACGCAAACTTGATGGGTGTGCTGGTGACCAGCAGTAGGCAGTGTCTGATAGGCAAGCCCGGCCTCAAGTGAGTTGGCAGAGTTTGAAATGCAATAAAACTTAGTTTAGCTCTTCTAACGTATTATTCTTTCAATAGCAGCTTTGTGGCCCTGCTAGCAAGCAGGATGGAGAGCTGTGGAAAGAGACGAACCAAGGTTTCTTCTTCTGCAGAGACACTTCTGGAGTATTTGAATGAGATCACCATGTCACCATTTTCATATGGTCTATATAAAAACACAAAGGCAACTCTGACAGTAGTGGTCACATTGATGAAGCAATGTAGAGTGAATTTTAATGGCTAGTTTGACCTTACTCCTTAAAGAGGGCCCCTGATCTCCATTTGAAAATCCCATTGCCAGCACTCCTGGGTGTCGGTAGGCCCAAATATACATTGAAACAATTTGTGGAAATTATGATGCTTCCTCTGTTGCAAGTTGCTAATATTATAAGGCTCTGCCTTCAAGTTGATATATCAGTGATTTTTCAACTACTTGCTCTTTTGTTGTTTGTGAAGTGGTACCATGTTTTATTTGAAGCTTTGTGTTGGCATAACTGTGTGGCACTGAGGCAGTTTAGATGTGATGGGTAGCCTCTGTCTGTGGTGCAGTGAAACAGAATAGCAGGGGAGCTAGAGGTCCAGATTTTCCATTGCTCTAATTCAGAAAACCCATAGTTGCATAGTCTTGATATATTGAGTTGTTCTCTGAAACTGGTCCTACCTCCCTTTCCCTGAGTAACTTCAGTAAGGGTTTTGGCAGTACTTGTACCTGTCTCACTGTACTTTAGCTTAACTTTCCCTTTTCCACTCTTTCAGCTGACTTTTTTGACACAGTTGGTTGCCTTACTTTTCCCCCACTCCTTATACAGGGTAACATGTTATACTAACCATGTTGTGATGTGGGACCTAACAGCTGACTTAAATTTAGTGCCTGTAGCTGTAAAGAGTTTGTCCAGAGGAAATCATGGGGTGTTGCTGTCATCTTTCTGCCCTCTAACCTTCTAATTGAAGGAAAGGCAAAACTGCAGTGGCATCTGCAAAGACAGCAGCTGCCTCTGTGTTGCATATCAATGCAGGCAGACTTGTGTTCTGGGGGAGGGTGAAGATATTCAGGGAAGCTGGGTGGGGAGACCTGTGCTCTGGATGTGGATGTGCTTTCCCTATCCTCTTTTACAAAGGCTTGCCCATAAAGGGAGCTTTCACAGGAATTGCATTGAGGGATTGATGTTCTTATCTCTGCCCAAAACTCTAATCCTTCCTTGCTGATAGAGGGGACCCCACCTGGAATAAGGGCATGAGAGAGTGGTGTCTTTTTGTATCACCCAAGTGCCAGGATTGTATTGTTGCCATTTTTGTGTACTTGCATGCTATTTTACAATAAAAACTTTGGGGTGCATTTACTGCTTTAGAGGGGCTGATTCTTTGAATGGAACTTGTAATTGGAATAGCATCTGTCTGTTTCATCTGTTCTACTGTCACTTGAGAGCCAAGAGGAGAGGCTGATCTGTGGCAGTGCCAGCTTGAGACAAACAATGGTTTACAGTGACTGAGGAAAGAGAAAGAGCCAGCTTGGGTAATGAGATGGAAGAATTTGGCTTGAGTGGGTGATCCTCCCCTGTTTACTAAAAATATCGGTTGTTGTTAATTGCTTTAATGAGGTTCACAACTAGAATTTAAGTGTTTTGTGTGTACTGTATAGCCATTGCTGTGTTTGTGTATTCTTCACTTCCACTTGAAGTCTGAAGCTGCAGCTGTACCTAACTGCTGGCGCATACATGGACACTAAGATGCCCTTATACTTTAGTGATTCCCAGAAGTTTTTAAATTAGTTTTACACCACATTTTTTCTTTACAATTGCTTTTAAGTAAGTAAGTTTGAGCTGTTCTTGGCTATTGTAAAGTAACATTAACATATAGGATTAGTGTCCCACTTTGCGTAGGGTGGTATCTTTATACAGGGGTTGTCCTCCTTGGCATCATTTTGTTCTGAATTCCTTTCTCCTTCCCCCCACCCAAAACCAAACTCCACAAACCTGTGACCCTCATGACTTACTCTTTCTAAGTAACTTGCAAGAGTACTGATTGACAAGTTATGTTGTCTGGTAACATAGCTCACAGAGGGAGTGTGTCCCTGTTGTTTGCTTCTAAATCTCTAAATTTGTCATTATATAGACTGATTAAATCAAAACTTTGTGTCCTTCTTTTTTTCAGTAAGGCACATACTGCTCGAACTAATCTGCTACCTGTATGACAGGAAAAGATAATGGAGATGGTGATGGTTATGGAGGAGGCCAAGAATTCCTAACAGTGCTGTTTCAGGAAAGGCTGACTATGCTGTGGGATGGGCATGCTTTTTCAATTGTACAATGAGAACAGTGATATCCTTTTAACATATAATCCTGTGTTTTTCTTATAGTGTGTCTCTGGCTGGGAGCAACACGCATGTAACTTGCATACTGGCCTGGATCTGGGATGCTGTTAGGTTATGCTTTAGACTTTGGAGCCTGAGAGTGCTCCCTGTTCTCTGGGTACAAGGAAATCTCAACTAGGAAATCTCCAACAGATTTCCGAGTTGAGATTTCCTTGTCATATGATGTGTACTTCCTAATATAGGCTTGGGACTATTTGCCCACTTATCTACTAACCAGCATAGGGTGGTGAATTGGCAGATGCAGACAGGCTTTTTAGCTATTCTTTTATTCTCTGAGCCAGGTGGATGTGGGTAAGCTTTGGTCTGGAGATCTAATTGCTGTGTTAATCGACTATGGCACTTGAATATAAATGCTCTGCCAACAGGTTTTTTCTCTTGGTCTGAAAGTTGCCCTAATGCAGCTATGTTTTCTGGACTGTGCAGTTTGTGCACACTGGCTGAGCAAGCTGTGGTCCAGCCGTGCATGCCTGTGTAAACACCATCCATCACTGTGTGTTTAAGTGTGCGTCTGTCTTTCTCACCTTTTCTGCAGCTTTGTTTCATCCTCTGTATTACTAGAATTCGCAAATTCCTAGGTAGGCTTCCCCTCTGCTTCACAGCAAGGTTTGTACTCCTCCATGCAGAGCTCTGTAAGCTTTGTTCTTGGCATTACTCTTGATTTAACAACTGGCTAACACACACTTAAAATGTTGACCTTGTCCAAATTAAAACAATCTGAGCTGAGAAGGTACACAGTATGTGCCTGCCCTAGCTGGAGTATCTCGGAAAGTTTTTTAGGTAAGACTTCAGTTATTTCTGATGTTGAGACTAAAATCAGGAAGAAAAAAAATGTGGTTTTCCACATTGCTTGAGGACTTTCAGCAGCCAAGCTGAAACTCTGGTATGTCTGATCTTGGAAATTTAGGAGGGACCAGATTTGCTGTGCGTCGGAGATGCCTGTGGCCAGTTTATGAAAGTGTTCTCAGTTTAATCAAGCACCTCCCCTCCTCTTTCACTTGTGCTTGTCATGTGCCTGAACTTGTTAAAGTTTGGCAATAAGCTCAAAGATTGTCATATGTGAACAAGCTTGCTCTGTGGGGAATTAGAAGGGGCTGGGCTCTTGCAGTTTCATCTTGGCAGAGAGCCCTTGTCATAGTGCCTGGCAGCTGAGTTGCTCCTTTTTCGGCTTTCCCACAGTCCTTTCTCTGGCCCTCAGTTGCAGGCAAAGCGTACAAAGGATGGATGTAGAAACAAATACCTGAAAAGATAGGAGCAGAGGTGGTAGGATTTTGCAGGAACGAAGTTCTTAAAATAAGAGCAGAGGACTACATTTTTAAGAACAGGAACAGAGGGCAATGTGTACTTGAGGACAAAAGTTAGCCTGTTGTTTTCCAGACCAAGAACTGTACACAGGGCTCAGAAGACCTTTCCATGCTTTACCAGCAGCTTCAGGGGCCCTTGCTGTGTTTGCAAAGTGTTACCTCCCTCTAGTGGTGTGTGCACAAGGCTATGGACTGCTAGTTCTGGAGTGAGGGTATGTCAGATCTGGACCATATAGATAAAACACCGTGTTTTTGACTTTTATCCAGCCCTTTGTACTATGTTATGTAGATGTATCTGCATTTGGTGCACCAGTGAGATACTGGGCAGCTTGCATAAGCCATTCTGTTGACAGGTGTACACTTAGTGTCCCTCCTTTGTTGTGTGTTTAACTGGATCCACGTGATGTCAGACTTGAAGACAGGCTCAGCACAAGAGAAGATTTCTGTTAAATAGCCATACTGCCACAGATAAATTATGATTATTCATAAACAGTAGGATCATTGACTCAAAATGAGTGGACAAATCTGGTAACTTTTGCCTTGAATGTCTCTGCACTTTTATTCAATAAACAAGAGTGGTAGAGGAAGATAGACTTGTTGGTGGAAGAGGCTGCTGTGCTGGTCAGAGCAGATTAGGTACATCACGGGTTTTTCTGCCTCTTAGTTGGAGCCAAGACGGGATGGCATGTGGTCCGGAGTGTGGGGCCTTTTTCTCTGTATTACCTTTGAGATTTCACAGTCAGTGACTGGTTGCTAATGAGAAAAGTGCCTGATGGGGGAGAAAATAATCTGTAACTGCATGCTAAAGATTGTGTCATACTGAGAGCAGCATCCTGAATGTGTTCACTGATGATCAGCTGTACAAACTAATATTCACTGTTGCATGAACTGCTTCACCTGGACCAAAAGAAATGAGAATAATTTTTTTCATGTCTAACATCAGTTCATCATGTCTGCTGTGGCATTACTGCTGTTAATATTTTAGGATTGGAGAAAACATGCTGTCATTTAGTAATTGGGTTGTACCACTGAGGATTCTTGTTCCTACTGCAAGTTTCATGAACCCTGGCACTTTTGAGTACCTTCTTGCTGTCTTCAGCATCCTTTCCTAATCTTCTCTTCCTCATACCAGTCAATAGACAGAGCAGCCTTTTTGTCTTGCAAATAGCTTTATTTTAGCTGTGTATTTTCACTCTGCACTTAACTAGGATTGGCTTTAAGTAAACGAGAGCTTTCTTTGATTCTGGATTAATAATTTTTGATTACTTAAACTAATCTTCTTTCCTGTTTCACTTTTATCTACTTTTGCCCTCATGCATAAGTCCCCCAAAACAACTGAATGCTTTGAAAGAAGAAAGACATAAGTTCTTCTTTTGTGTTTCATACAAATTACTATTTGGTCCTATTCATTTATGTGGACTAAGTGCAATCCATTCATAATCCCACCAGGTTACATATGCAACCAATGACTTCTAGTCCTGGTAATTTAGGGATTTTTTTATTTATCATCCTGAGGCTTACACCACTGTCTTGCAATGCCATCCATGTCTGCAGGTGAACTTGGTTAGAGCTGATTGTATTAGGTGCCAGCAGATGTCTGTTCTAAAATAAATAAATATTTTCATCTATTAAATGGATATTTCCAGAAAAACTGGTCTCATTTTCTGGTTTGGTTTTGATCACTTACTGGCTATCATGCAGAAATATTAGAGAAACCCCTGATTCATACAATCTGAAACTTTCATACATTTGGATTGTATGGTCATTTTTCCTTTCTTTTCCTTCATTTTTCTCTTGCTATCCTTTCTTGTTGCTTCGAAACTCACTATAAAAATGATGGCTTTAACTTTTCTTGCTGTGTTTAAACTCTCCTTTCTTTCCCAGGTTTAAAATCTAAAGTAAAATCAAACAAGCTTATTTAATTATTTCCCAGCACTGCAAATGAGAGGATGCATGGTGAATGGAAGTGAGGATGTGGGATAATAGGTTAATTTGACAGTTGGATTTATAGTGGGAAGTTATCCATAGAGCAACTATTGCCCTTTAAATTTTAAAGCCTCAGATAAATGTTTAATTAGTAGATACTTGCAATGATGTCAGACCTGCTTTTGCTGTGCTGGAGGTGATGTCCTCAGGGTCAGCAGACTGGAGTGTGCAAGTGTTCTTCAGGATACCCCTGCAAAATCCAGCCTTTTGGCTTAAGCTGCTGTGGGCACTGGTTTTGAAGACCTTTCTCTGGTCTCAGTAATGGATGTTCACCTGTTTCTATTCCATTCACTACTGCCAGCTGAAGAGGTTGCAATATCTTAAACTGCTACAGCTATTTACTGCTTAATGCCCATCTGTGCCCAAGGTCTTTTGCGAGTAGTCTGCAAAGAATTCATGCAACTTAAAGAGTAGTGTGGCTGTCTTTCAATGCAAGGCTGAATTTAAGATGCATTTAATATCATGGAAGTTGTCTGATATTTTCTGACTTTTGAATAATTAAGCAGAAATCAGCTCATGTTCTGCCTACATTGTTAATGCAGACTGCAGAGGGTGCTTAAGAGGAGACTGTCCATCCTCCCCTCCCCCAGGAGTTTCAATTGATAGATGTTTGCACCCGGAACCCCCACAACCCTTCTATTTTAGCTTTCCTGGGGGCTGCTCCCTGTCAGCGTGCTGCTAGTGGTTTCTTGCCCCCCCCACCTCCTCCCCCCATCATCTGCTATTTGCATCACTTTGTCTCCCTCTCACTGGAGCAGAACCTGGTGGCAGTGCTTTGTTTTTCTGCACAGCCTCATGACAGTAACAAGACCCTCAAAATACCATCCTTTGGCTATGGCCACACCCTTTCAGGCTTGGCACAGCCCAATATGTATCTAGCTGCTTAATTGTAATTGGAGCAATCAGACTAATCTCACCAATAAAAATCTGTCAAACAGAAGGCATGACTTTGTCTTTCTTCCCCCTGTCATTACAGCTGTTGTGGTCAGACTCCTGACCTAAGGGCATGATTTTCATGCCTAACATAAAACTGTTGAGATCATGCAGGCATAGTAGTTCAGATGGAGAAAAGATGTTTTGATTGTTTGTTCATTCAGCCAAAAATAAGAGCAAGAGTTATCTTTTTGGGCTTCCCCCTCCATTTGTGTTGTGTATCAGAGTTCAAATCTGCTGTGAAGTGAAGAGATACACATGATCTTTTACTGAAAATGTAAACTAATTGAATGCTATTGTGTCAGACACAACTATAGTTCCTTGTTTCAGAAATATTTCTAATTTACTTTTTGTTATCACTTTCTGTGATGTGCAGGAGCTGTGTTTCCTCTTATACCAAAGTTTCAGTGAACTGCTGATGCAGTTGCCCTCTGAATTGATGGCACTGTGAACCTTGAAGATGTAGGAGAAAGTTGATTTGAAGAATGTAAGAGGGAAGAGGGATAGAGGAAAGGATTTCTCCCACCTAACCGGTGCCTTCAGAGTAAAACTAACCTTTCAGGAGCACTCAGCTTCAATGAAGTGTGATCACAAAAACGCATTGTATCACTTCTAGGCAATTTCCCCTCACCACTGCTTTTCAATGTGGTTTCAGTTTGCTTGAATGCTGCTCCAACAGACAAGAGTTCAAAATGTGTATCTGACAAAATATTCTATGTGCTGAACAGCACTTCTGAATGCAGACAGATGCACAATTGGTATTTACACAGTTCAATGGATGTGTATTTTGATAAGATTACAGTATTAAGTTTACAGTAAATTACAGTAACTCCAGGCACCCCATCTGAACAGTATTTAGGATGAGCTGCTTAGACAAAATGTTCAGGAGGTTTACTACCTCTGTGAGGAATTTCTGGCTCTTGGTGTGATATGTGAATTAGCATAGCATTGGGATAGTAAGCTACTAAGTAAGTGTACCACTGTTATGGATTATTCTTTATCCTTTCCAATTCTGATGGCTTTTACTGAATATCTTTATAGCCTATGGAAGACTTTTCTTCCTCTTGTTTAAATTGCTAATTAGTCTGTTGTGTTAGGTTAGAAACTCCCTTATTGCCAGATTGCTTTACAGTAACTGGTGTTTTTGATTCATCTCAGCAAATGTGCACGCTTCCTTTCTGAACAGGCTAATTGAGCAAAGGGTGTACTTTGTGTATTTTTGTTCATTGGGTTGAACCACCTGTGTAACAGCGCTATCGTGTCCCTGCATGCTTTCCTTCAGAGATGGGGAACGGGATACTTGATCATCCAACTTCTGTCCTTCCGCCTCA
Organism: Origma solitaria; assembly: GCA_013397895.1. Classification (NCBI taxonomy): domain Eukaryota; kingdom Metazoa; phylum Chordata; class Aves; order Passeriformes; family Acanthizidae; genus Origma; species Origma solitaria. Next base: position 936,341 of record VZRL01002366.1, on the reverse strand, counting down.
CACTCAAAAAAATGTTGAACAGTTGGCACTTTAGCTGGAAGTTTGATACAGGTAGTTGTATGCCACTTTGGTTAGACTTACTGGAACTAATCTTTCTTGCTAATGTTTGGACTGTCTTTTACCCAGTAAGATAATTTTGGTGTTACCTGAGGCAGTTGCTACTGGAGCTGTTAAACTATTTGACAATTGTTGAAATCTTTGCAACTTGATAGAACCACCACGTTTTTGTCAATATGTTTCTTTAAAGGATCTTGAAAAGTGATGGTGTACAAGAAGGCAGCAGCTGCTTCTGTGGTCTTAAATCACCCTCCCCTTTGGAGGCTTTCAGGTCCTTGTTTTCATTTGGGAGGTGTCAAAGTGATGCCACATCAATGAGTTGAGTAATGGCAATATACTTGTGGGAGAAGACAGTCTTGCAGTGCCCATGTGTTGGCTTAGATGGAGGAAGGGCAACAGAGGAGCTGTGTGCCATGGCACTGAGGCCACTGCCAGGGCTGGGCTTGGTGTGGTAAAGAGGCTGAGACCAGAGTTTTGTATGTGCAGCAAGGGGCTGCATAACAATTTTGATGAGAAAATGTATCAAATGGCCAGCAAAATATTTTTAATGTAATTGAAAATGCAATAAATGGTAGTATCTGTGGATGATGAATTCTCATTGGGATTCTGGAGCTCAGGGGTCCTTCAAAATGTGTGGACTGCTGCTCTGACTCAGGGTGCAAGGCATCTGATGTGCTGGTGATGCAAAGAGAGAAGCGTGTGGGTGGAGGAAGTTTAAGAAAAATTCTCTAATATACTCTATGCCTTAGACTTTGTGCTTTACTGTAGGTACTGAAAATCTGAGCTCTTCTGATGGAGCATGTATGTCATCCTTGTAAGCCAACTTTAAGCAAGGGAGATCTTCCACAGTGCCACTAAAATACACAGTCCAAACAAAAATGCTTTCAAAACAATTTTGTGGCTTTCAACAGTTGTTATCTACTTCCTCTTCCTTCTGTTTCTTCTTCATCCTCTTGGCCAGTACTGTGAGAATAGCATGACTTGTGCTAATGGCTGTGAGTTAGTAACACATCTTGGCTGTGAGCAAAGGATTGCATAAGAGCTGTCACCTCCTATGAAGCTGAGACTTGGCCTCTTGCTGGCCTGGGAGCAAGGAATCAAGCCACCATCCCATACTGATTTCCTTGTCTGGCTCCAGGAGGATGGGTTTGTGTGCTATCACTAGGCTACTTTTGGGGTTAGTTAAAAGATAGCTCTATGGACTAAGTGGGTATTTTTGCATTTCAGGAAGAAGAAATGCCCGATGTAGAAATTGACATTGATGACCTTCTTGATGCAGCCAATGAAGAGGAGAGAGCTCTCAAATTACAGGTAATATTATTTTATAATTTTAAATTGGAAGTTGGCTGAAGTAATGCATCTAGATCGATATCTTGTGTTTGACTGAATCCACTGTAAATATAGAATTAGAGTGGAGAGATTCCTTGGTCTAGTTTACCATAGTCTAGCAGACTGTTCAAAGGTAACCAAAATCCTTTTAGATAAAAAATTTCTGGAAGTTAGGTGATGACACTGGTAAATAAAAGTTCAAAGAATTCAGTAATAGAGGGAAATATGCTAAGCAAAATAAGCCTCATTCTAATTTGTACAAGTATATAAAATAAAGAACAGAAAACATAGAAAATGAAGAACAGTCACATGGGAAAACTATATGGCTGAGAGTCAGTTATGAATACAAGAGAGTTTCTGTGATTTACTTCAGCAGCAGAAATGTGTGTGCATGTGTATACAGACTAGGAATCTTCCCTTGTGCCTAGACTACTGGCAATTATTTCCCTGTCTATATTAGATAGAAACTGGAGCCCATCAAAAAGTTCAAAGAAAGGGTAAGACTGTCAGGAACAGGAATTAGCAGGGAAATTCAAAAGCTGTCTGCTGAAATTACACAGTTCAAGCCAGCTCTCTAACTCTTTGAATCCTGTGTGAGGTAGAAGCTAATGAATGGAAGAATGAGGGGGACTAGAAAAGAGACAGCATTGTCTTTATATATATATATATATATATATATAAATATATATAAATTACATAAATAAACAAATGTATATAAATCAGTATATAAAACCAATAGGAAATGTCTCAATCTATAGTCTTTTCAGATGCACTAAAAAAAGGAAAACTGTTGCAGTTTGCTTGCTCAGCTTGCTTCTTCCAGGTGACTAATGTGGTGCTTAGATGCAGTACATCTGATTTTAGTGCCTGTTAGCACCCTTTCCTAATGCTCTCTGGCCATCCACAGAGACATGGGGCATGGTCCCAGGCTGTTTGCTCAGCATTCATAAATAGCTTTGCTGCTTCTGCCTAAAGTAGCTGCAGCAGCCCCCTGCTAGGAATAACTAATGTCTCTATTTCTGCATTGCAAAGACTCTGATGTCCTCACAGAAAGCTGCCTTTCACATGTCTGTTGCTGGGAGAAATGTTCTTGGATTCTCCTCCTCTTCTCAGTTTTTCTTGGAGAGAGGGATTTTGTAACTTCCTACCTGGAGAAAGAAGCCATTATTTCTCTCCTCGTACAAATCGTCCACCTAGGGAGCAAGGGTGACTTGTATTACTCTGGGTTTTCAGTAACCATTCAGTGATTCCTGGCTCTTCCTCCTTTTGTTTCTCCCCTCCCTTACCAGGTTTCATATCATGACTTGTTTATGTTCACTGTTATTTTGTATGGATATTAACACTTTCATATTTTGCTCCTAGGAAACTCTTGTAGATTGCTACAAACCAACAGAGGTAAAAGACTTTTCTTAAATGCTATTATCCTGTGGAAACTGTAATTTTTTTCAAGCTAAAGTAACTTCATTTTTATTCTTATGATAAAGTAAACAGGTGAATATTAATGGCTAGCTGATAGACTTGGAGCTTTATATCCTGAAAATGTTTGTGCCTGTCACTTAGCTATGGTAGGAATGTGATTGTACCCTGTGGAGGAACTGCTGGTCATTCCAACTGAAGTGTCAATATTGTTTTCTGTAATGTCCCTACTGACTATACTGACTTTCAAAGCTGCTATGTTATAAGAAAACTAAACACAATTCTCACCAGATGGCTAAAATTATTTGCATGTTGGACTGAGCTTTTCACTGTGAAATAGTTTAATTTCATCTATGACAGTAAAAATTATTCTGAGAACTGTTATGCGGATATGCAGCTCAGCTAATTGCTTGTGTGAATTGACTTGGATAAAATTGTGGGATAAACTGTACTAGCAGGATTTAGTTACTCAACTTTCAACAAAAAAACCCCAACAAACAAAAAACCCCAATGAAACAAACAAAATAAAAACCCCAAATAAACAACCCAAAAAAACCCCGAAACAGAAAAAAAATAAAAAAACCCAAAAAAACCCCAAAGAATCAAAAGTCTACGTCATGGGTCAGTTTGTTAGTTCTATTTATAGAGTCAGTTCTTTCCCAGAAGTGGCTGCTGCACTGTGTTTAATAGAGGGGTTGGCTTACAGGATTCCACTTGTCAGAAACCTTTTAGCTGTGCATGACTAGAAGCCAGGTGTTTGGTTTTGAAACAAGGCTGAAAATAGGCTGGTTCTTCTGAAATATCTGCAGCTCTAGCCACATAAACTGCTGGGGCTTAAGGGTAGTCAGGCTATCAGGAAGAACTGCTGGTGCAGTTGAATAGGCACTTCCCAGTCCATGAGATATTTTCTTCAAGGCTTGTCTGTTTTTATTGTTTCCTATGCTAGATTGGGAAAATTCTTTAGAATTGCTACAATAGTTGCTGGTACAAACATTTTGACAGTGCCAGCAATTGACCCAGAAAGACTCACCTGATAACATGTTTAGAGGTTTTTGTGTGTTGTATCTTGGTTTCCTTATGGCAGATAACACACATCTCCCATTATGGAGATGCCATAATGCCAAGTCTTGCGCTGTCTCACTGTAGCAATGCTACGCTCCAGGTGACCCTGTCAGCCTTCTCTAAGGAAGTGCCATTGAACCTTGGTGGTTCTTCTTAAGATAGGTGTGAAGATGGATACAGCATGTGGAGCCTGACATGGTTCTTGTCACAGGCTAGTGAGAGAAAGGTGGAGTCATGACTAGGTGGGAGGAACAGGGTGCCAAGAGCTTAACAGTCACTTGTGCTGACCTCTTATCTCTGTGTTATCTGAAGGCAGAGACCAAATAATTGCTCTTCTTCCTTCTTTCATTGAATATGTCATATGAATTATTTTTCATAGCTCTGAAGCTTGACACAATGCAAGGGCGTATTTCAGAGAGCTGGTAAGGGTACATGACAGATGTTGGTGAGTGTTCCACTGGAAATCTTGGTTGTAGAACTACAGGAAATATTTGTACCATACCGGTAAATTAAGTTGCTGTGGCAGTTCACAGGAAAAAACAGCCTGGACACATGTCCTTGTCTGCCCTCAAGGCACCTGGATCAAGGTGAGATTTTAATACTGAACTGGTGACTTGTGTTTTCAATCCTCTGTGGATGGGATGGAGGCAGCTCCCCTATCTGGGAGGATATCCAATTTCCTTGACAATCTTTAGAGATAGCCAAGTTCAGAGGGTACTTAATCCACTCGCCCTCTACAACTACCTGAAAGGTAGTAGACAGGTTGTAGTTGAACACTCGCTCTCTACAACTACCTGAAGTTGTAGAAAGGTCAGGTCAGCCTCTTCTCCCAGGAACTAATGACAGGACAAGAGGACATAGCCTTAAGCTGTGGCAGGCAAAGTTTAGGTTAGACATTAGGAAAAAATTCTTCACAAAAAGGCTGATAGATATTGGAATGGGCTGCCCAAGAGACGGTGGAGTCACCACCATGGAGGTGTTTAAGGAAAGGTAAATTGGTGCCATGGTCTGGTTGACAAGGTGGTGTTTGGTCATAGTTTGGGCTCAGTATCAGAGGCTTTTTCCAACCTAATTGATTCTGAGATTCTGTGAGGACAGTTTCCCAAATGAGTCACTTCCCAGGACTTTTACAACAGCAACTTCTCTTCATCTGTGGCATGATGAGCCCAGTTATACTGCATGACTGTTAACTTCAGCCATTTAAAAATAGTGATTGTTATCCTGCCATATATGGACTAAGAAGAGACTTTTAGTTGACTTAAACTTGCTATATGAGGATCCATACCTTGTCTAGAAAATCTGCAATCTTTTTATATTTGGGGACCATTCAAAACTATTGAGGTAATTGGTTTGTTGAAAGGACTTTTAGAAGATTTGTGGAGAGTGGATATGAGCTGATGGAATTTCTCTTGACCAATGAAATACAGTCAGTCAAGTACACTAGGGGTTTTATCAACAAGAGTTATACAATTTGCAAAAGGTAGTAATCCCTAACTGGGGAGAAAGTTAAGTAATATGATGTCTCTGCTTATTCTGAACATAAAGAAAAATAGCACAGGCAGAAAGCTTAATAACTCAAAGCTCTTACCCAATCTGTTTAAAAACCCCTCTAAACCTGCAAATGAATATCTTAGGTCACTTTTGCTTAGTATCTTCCATTTAGAGGTTAAGGAAAGACTGAGGAATTTTTGTATGTATTCTGGATTGACTTTTCATCAGAGGAAGCAGAGTTATCCAGGTCACTTAAAAGATGGAAAGATTTCCCAGCCTCTTTAATTATTTGGCCAACTTTAATAGCTGACAGTAATTTATGAGGAACTGTTGCAAAACCTTTCTTCTAATGGAAATATAGCTAGACTGTTGAATGTGCTCTAAAATATTAAAGTATTTTCTAAGGTAGCAGTTATGGCTGTTTTAATTTATATGGAAATATGCTTAACATGAAACCTGTACATAAAGACTTATGTACACAAACTTAAAGGATATGCTAGCTGCAAAGTCAGTCCCATAATCAAATTTTGGATCTGAACTTACATAATTGAAGAGAAGCAGGGATCAGCATCCTCTTCCTACATTATCTGTGTATCAGAGCAGCTAGTTCTTCATTCAGTCCCATACGTCACTTGTGGAGAATCCCAGTCTGACCTTTGTCAAGTTGCTGTCTCAGTTCTGTCTGATGTTCTCCGTCATCTGATGATGATGGAGAATCTTAATGTAGGTCACAGAGAATGTTGAGTTTTGTGTTAGCAGTGAATATAACAAAGAAATTTAAATATAGTCTGCAATACTGATGATAAGGTTTAGATACTTGACAATAGACTCTTATTTAGGATAGGAAGACAGTTGGGGTTATGAAATCAATGAGGGTTTAAGATGTATACTTTGAAGAAGGCTGACTAATTCTATGTTGTTGTTATCTCTGCCATTGGTGACAGCAAGGCCATTCATTTAGACTGGGCATTGGAGAAAATCTGAAATATTTGTGACTGATGCGAATTAAAGCTTCCACTACTGGGGCTGCCAAAATGATGACAGGAGAAATTACAAGGAAACTCTTAAACTACTATGGGAGAGCAATCCAATGAGTGGGCAATTTTTATGCTTACTGACTCCAAAAGATGCAGCTGAGCATCAAAAGGTCTGAAGATAATGAATGTTTGAAGAGAACTGGATAAATTAGATTTGCAGTTTATTTACTTCTTTCTTTTCTCATAGAAATATACAAAGCTTCAGATGAGTGGGCTGGAGATCTCTCTCATTCAGGCAGGATTGAATCTATCCCAGAGCATTTTGTTAGTACAATTCTTCACTCAGTGCAAAATGGGAGAAAAAGGAGTTGAAGTTGCATCATTAAAGAAAGTTTAATTGCTGAGAACTTTCAATAATGATTTTTGATATGATTTGCAAACAAACTGTGTTGAATTGTACGTATTTTCTGGAAACTGGGCAGAGATTTAAGTCACTGACTACTCAGTTAGTTCAGTGGTTGGTCTAAAGCTTTTTTCAGCAGCTTTTAACACTTTTGAAAAAGGTAGAGATGCATTTGCTTAACTATATGTTTCTCCTAGCTTAATTCCTAGTTGAAACAAATGACAAGCTTGTGATGCAGCTTTTTAGGGTGGTCTAGGCACTGTGGTTTTAAAGATAAAAGCTGTTTTGTGTGTGTATTGAGATAATGTATGTTTTTAATATGTAGGCATGAATAGAAAGCTCAATGCTTCTGAAATGGAACCCCGTAGCTTTTGAAGGAGCATATGTTTATTTTGGTCCTAATGTGTTATGAATTATTTCAAGTTAATTTTACTGTGTTTTTTCAATATAGATGTGTCCTAAAGCCTCACTGCAGTGTGCTGCCTTACCTCAGGGCAAGCCAGGGCAGCTGATGGGTGGTAAATTATTAAGTCACAGTGAATGTATTATGTGTTCATATTACTTGAAATAAAATGGACAATTTGTAGAGAAAAAAGGTTAGAAAACATGCTTACTTAAAAGCAATACATGCAGGTGCATTTCAAGTGAAACATGATTTCTTGTTTATCCATTTGACCACTGAATTCCGTGAACTAAAACTTTTTATATGCCTGCTGAGATCTGCCCTATATTGTACTACAGCGTTAGAGGGAATTAAGCTTTCATATTTTCATTTCCGCAAGTACTCATGAAATACAGCTCATAAATACCCATAGCAATATCAGAATGGAAGAGCAAGTGGTGATTTGACAAGAATAAGCTGTGCTTGTTTACATGCTGCAGAATTGGAGAATAATTGGGCTGCAAGTTTTTACCATAGCTAAATTTTGTGGTATGTAGTTAGTACCTTGTACAAAGGTCACCAAGAAGCTAAATTGTGCATATTGTCATCCTCTGGACACTGATGGTGCTGTGGCCACACTGGAGAGGGCATTTTGATGGCATCATTCACTGAGGGTACAGAGGTGCTGCACTAGTTCTTGCTAATAGAAAGCATTTTCTGGCCCCATTCTCCCAAAGAAGTTCCCTTCTTTCTGTACAATTGGCTTCAGGTTTGAGCCTGTGTGGAAGAGAAGGTGTTTGGCAGTAAGATGGATAGGATTCCCTATTCTTTTTCCTTTTTTTTT